>JANBQQ010000098.1:0-30034 GCA_027577275.1 Coemansia sp. RSA 988 | reverse complement strand
ATAGTACCATTGCGTTGGATCAGATAATCTCGCATCTTGTCATTGCGTAAAATGGAATCAAACCTCACGATAGTCATTCAATTCATTATAATATAAAAAGTCCAACGAAAAAAAAAGCCTATACTGAAATATCTCCAGTCGATTGCACTTCATCATCATCTTGCTCTTCCTGATCATTCTTATGCTTTTGCTCTCCAGATATAAAGGCAGGTTGCGCAGTATTTTTGGTTAAAAAGGGCGCCCAACGAAGTTTTGACGGATCAATTCGACGAGGATTCTTCTCATTTGCTCGACGCATATAGCTTTCAGTGCGTTTGGAGTCCACAACAAGAGCATAATTAGACACACCAGACTGACGTTGAAGCATACCATCAGTTTGAAGTGTGCTAGTAATATCATCAATAGCCATACCTGTCTTCTTGCTAATGGCCTCAATAGAGATTGAACTAGAATCCTTCGACGATACAGCCAACAAAATCTCATATATTGCGCGTCGCCAGTAGCTAAGATAGCTAAGTAAACCAAAGTCTGACAATGGTTTCTCTGGTGATCCTGGTACACCCTCCTTCTTTGATAACAAATAACTGAATTCTATCAGTAGCTTACCATATCCTTCGCGTTGTCTTGACGGTAGAATCATTATGCATGAGAGATTATATCCTTGAACCGATCGCTTTTCTTTAGAGTAGTATCCAGCGAAATGGTATCCTTCTTCATCGTACTCGCATAAAATATAGAAGAGAAATGGTTCGACATCATAATATAGAGTCTTGGTGTCAAGAAACATCTTGCCAATAAGACAGAGATTCTGACAGTATATTTTGTTTTTGCGTCCGTCCACTTCAAAAACAGAAATATTACCATCACGATATATTTCATCACCTGGCGGATGTCGCTGTACACATTTTAAGCAATGTCGTTGATAGGTATACTCACTTTTCATATACTTTAAGCAGAATTCGCAAATATACAGGAGCGGATGTCTGCTGTACTCGTCAGGAAATGGTGAAATATACCACGAGTTTATCTCGTACGCTCCAATGTGAATCTTCTTCACTTGGTATCCAACTCCTGATGATATTCCACTTGGAGTAGATGGTGTACTAGAAGGATCTGATACTCCTGTTGCCCGTGTCTCAGCCAATGTTAGTGTAGCTCGTGCCATTCCAAATGAACGTCGGTCCTCTGTTGTTGGTAGAAACTGTGTCGTGTCTGCTTCTCGCGCATTTAGCCGGTTTGTGAAAAACACATGAGCGTTAAGGTCGGCTGTGCTTACACTCTTTGCTACTTTTCGCCGCTTAATTGTTGACTTTGGTGTGGCTGACTTTGGTGTTGCCTTGATTGCTTTGGTCGCTGTAGACTTTGTTGCTGCTTTGCGTTTGGGAGTGCCCGTGTCTGCTGCTGCTTTGCGTTTTGGAGTCTCTGTGTCTGCTGCTTTTGATTTTGGTGGCCGTCCACGTTTGCGCATTGACGAGTCAGTGTTATATGTCTCTTGCACTCGCTGACTCCTTCCAAGTCGTGGTGTTGTCTCTGTTCCAGCTGCTGCTTCTCGCGAAGCACTACCTTTAGTCATTTACACCTTCCCCCTCAGAAATAATAATAAAAAAGTAAAAGCAAAGTCAGACTTTAGAGAAGAAGGACGCACTGGTGTGTATGGCTTTCTAACAATGCAATAAAAGCGTATAGTGAGTGCGTGTACTGCGTGTAGAAGGGAGTGTGTATGTGGTTCGGAAGCACAAACAGCGACGCGAAAAGAAGCTAACAAAATCGAAGTGGAACGCTCAAGGGAAGGAGCAAAGCTCTATCTTAAAAAAATAAAAGGCAACTTTTTTTCCTCACATTCCTATCCACCGATTTGGGTGTTGTGATTGGCTGGATATGTTGATATCTGCACGTGTTGGCCAGAGTTGATGACTCCAACCTTCTTCACTGGTGGATACTCCTCAAGAGTATGGCAATTGCTGAGCTCGCCGTTATTGCTACTGTGTCAGTCCTATTTTGTACACGTTGTAGTTACATTATTCCCTGCGAGATAAGCCTTGGATAACAAAAAAAAGCCCCCAGCATGATCTTAAGTCTTTCTTGTGTGGAGCTTATGCAAGACATCTTGGTTACTGCGAAGATATATTTTTAAGCCTGCAATTGACACCGGAAGTTATCATTCAACTGCAACACAATGAATATATGGCAATACTATTTCTTACATCAGTAGCAAGTTATATTGGTGCTATCAGTTCTCCAAATACTGGGCAAAAAAAAAAAAAAAGAATACTGTGTAAATAGACTATCCTGTGCGCGGTGGCGACGATACCTACATAGCTTAAAAGTAAATAAAAGTCAATATTGGCGAGGCAATTTAATCCAAAAGTTGGCAAAAAGCGTCTTTTGCAGATTTTCTTCCGTTTCCACTTACTAAAATAACACCATCACCACGAACAAATAGCATAGGCACATTGCGATTGACTGTATGTATGGACTGTTCCTGTCCTTGTTCGCCAACGTTGACTATCGTGATGGTCTCCTGGACGTTCCCAAGAATCATGTTGAGATGCTGGTCGTATGCATGCAGCCGTCCACACAATTCACGGTCTCCGCGAAGTTTCAAATATACTTCCTCATCGAGTCGAAGTCTAACCAAATCAAGTGGTTCCATAATCACAGAAGATACTGTAGTGTCTGCCATGGTTTATGTATTCGTCTAGCCAAAATCTCGAAGCTTGTGGTAGAGCTCTCCAGATAATATACACGCACAAATGTAGAAAAAGAAGCTTAGCAAGAAAAAGGTTGTGCCGATTAAATATTTATCAGACACCCAAGGCCCATTTTTCCAATTGCCAAATTTTGATTGAAGAGTTGCTTTATTAAACCTCTTAATGGGGACAACAAAAATATGGGCGGGGCCGTGCAATTCCAATTGCTTATAAAAGTAGTGGTACAGTTGTTAAAAAAAACCTATTGGCGCATGAAAAAAAAAAAACATTTGCATCGGTCAAGGCAATTGTTGGCAGCGAGTGGTCTTATGTTTTGCGTCAAGAGAGGCAAAGTTTCTGTGTAGTTCTCGTGCGTAGTTGGCGTGTGTGATTGGCGTGCGCGGTTAGCGTTAGCAGACAAGAAGAAAGAACCAAGAAACAGATCAACAAGATATTAGTAGTAGCTTTTAATATACGCATTATGTAGGCAATTTTAGCAATATCATAGCAATAAAATACAACACTTGCAGCCTACCTTAATGTTGCCCGTATTCCCCTAAAGGAGGGCATAGTTAGATGTAGAATCGTTAAAGACCGGAAATATTTGTCTGGCTATTCTGTACGTTGGAATGTCAACGTCCAGCAATATGTATATGGTTTATATACCTATCTGTGTGTTGTTCTTCTATTGTTAATATTTTTTATAAAAACCACTTAAAAGCTATAACATCCATCTGCTTTTATTTAGAGAGGAGCATATAGTGAGCATGCTTATTACATGATATTCAGTTTGTATTCGTCTTGGCTTGTGGAAGATAGATTATCTTTTTGCTGGTTGTGTCTAGAAATAAAAGAAGAGTTTGACCTTGTTAAAGAGCACTACCTGCCAAGTAAGACAAATTAAATCCAGCTCTACAGATGTTGATACTCCTTGGCTTTCACTGCCAGTGCTGTTGACTGCCAATGCTACCCATTTCACAATACAGGAGTAATTGCTATTAGCTACTTTCTATTCCGCCACCAACACCAATACAAACCACACGGCCAACGACGCCCCCCCCCCCACCCACAACGCAAACGCACTGCCTGGATGGCGCATATCTGCAATACCAAATACCGCCAAACTAACCAACCACCAACGCTTATACTGGATTAAACTCGTAATACCGTGGACATTTCTTGTTTGTCTTCATATGACCTAGCTCGCCGCAGTTGCCGCATCTTCGAATGACTTCTTTCTTCGGCTTGTTTGGCTGTGGAAGTGAGAATGTCGTCATATGCGTCTTCTCATGAGCCTTTGCATCAGCAACTCGCTGTTCTTTCGCCCGCCTTAGTCTTGCTAGATGCGTGCGCGTCTCGCCAGCCAGATCTACAGGTGGCTCCATACCTGCGCCACTTCCAAAGTCATCGTCATCATCATCAAACAGGTCCTCATTTCCGTAGGCCAGATTTTCTATTATACGGCGCTGGCGTAGATATGACTGAATCACTGCCAGATCTCGGATAACCTCAGTTCGCCACATCAGCTCTCCTGTATATGGCGATTTGACTGCGCGTCGGATTACCAGGCCCTTTCTGTTGGGATAGATAAAGTTTGCGTGTGCTGTGGTCGTTTGGCTGTTAGTTAGTCCGCGGGTGAGCTTCTGGCTAACGTCCATTGCGCTTCCTGCGACCATACGTGACGGATCGATAGCAGCAATACCACTGCCAGTAGCCGAGTCTCCGAACATGTCGTTAATCTCGGGCACAATAACATTTTCGTCGGCCCATGATTCAGATTCATGCTCAGCAGGTGGATTAGGCCGTGTCAGTGCCCGGAATTGCTTATTCCACGTGCACGTAATCTCTTCCTTATAGATCTGTTGCTGCTCGGCAACATTATAACGATGTGCACTCTTTGGACGTGCTTCAATTTCTGCCAGCTTCTCCTCGACGCTTTCTCCAGCGCGCAGAAAAATGTCCTTCATCGATACGCGCACAAAGCTAAAGCCCTCGCCTTTACCTGTAGGGTCTCCCTCGCCATGAAGTTTAAGCATTGCCTTCCCTTGGGTTGCGTTAATAAAATTACGAGTAAGATTCCAAGTAGCCAGCAGCTCTTCAATTGACAGGCCAGAATCTGCAGCGTCTTCAGCATCATCCTCATCGCCTTCTCCAAGTTTTCCAGCGTCATGAAGATGCTGCTGGCACACACGCATGCTCTCGAACAGACACAACATTTCGGGCGTAAGCATTTTGCGTAGATTTTCCTCATCTGGTAGCGGCATACTGTGTTTAGGTCGCCAATATCCAGCACCTAATCCCTTGCGTTGATACTCGCAGAACTCCTTCAACCGCTGTCGAATTTGAAGCTCGCTGTACTCTGGAAACAGCCGCGATAGCTTGCCCATCTGCAACAAATGATACTGATTGCGGCTCATCAAACGATATGCTGCCACTTGCAGCCGATGTTTGATGGTTGTTGTGACCTTGCGCGAGTGCGGTGCCGGAACTTCCTGCAGCGGATATGTCTGTCCGCACACGTACTGATACTTGATACCGCGTACATACCACTTTGTATCGCTCTTGGACACATGTTTGACCACAAGAAAGTCCGTCGACCTCGTCTTCTGTGCAAACAATGGCGCACGAAACATGTTGTTGTAAAGCGCAGGCACTACTTGGCCAGGTTCGATATTGCCAAAGTTAAGGAATGGCGAAATATCGGCGATATCAAGGATAAAGAGCTCTCCCAAATCGACTTTAGGAAACGAGTGGTCCTGAATATTACGTTTGCGATAGTAATTCACAAGCACGCTGCCCATACCGACATTCGATAAAACCAAAGGATATTCTTCTGAGTATTCGATAAGCACACAATCGGCCGTGTCCTTCAGCGTCACGTCTTTGGCTGGCCATGGATTCTCCATTGAGAATTTCTGCTTGCGCTTCTTTGCAGAGCGCATACGCGAGAACTTAATTGTCGAATCCACCGGTGTCTGCAAGCAAGGTCGATGCCATCTACGTAGCTCGACTCGAGAGTTCCGCATCCTAAAATAAGGCGGTTGAAGACGCAGTGATGGGAGTGAGTGTGCAATAATAAGTTGTCCAAATGTCTGTCGCACGCGATGCACTTTGCCTTCTTGAAACGCTTCGTAAAAATGGTCGTTGGATAGGTTAAATCTATCTACGCCTTCGAGTATTCGTTGTCGCTCTGCCTCTCGAGCATTGGACTCTTTGATACTGTTGGCGTCCTCAAAAAGCATGTGAGTATCGTTGAGGTTGATCTGTAATTGTGTATACGGTTGAAAAGGCGTATCAGCGTCCCAGACAATGTGCTTTTCGTAGTCTTCAAGCAATAGATTCTTCGGATGCAATACAAGCTCTTCCTGTTGTTCCCGTTCCTCCTGCCTTGCATCGGCGTCTTTCCAGATGACATCCTCCTCCCAATCTTCAATATCCAATGGAAAGGGCATGCGCTCAAATAGCCTCGTCGAACTGTCAACCGGGCGCTTGGGTTGCATCACTTGCGATTTTATCGCTCCAGTGTTCGCATCAATCGTCACGTACATATCAGATTTGTCATCCGCTGCCATGGAACGTGAAATTAGGGCATGCAGAAAACTCTCAACTCGCTCGATCTCATGCGTACCTGCCAACAGCTTGCGTGTATCCAATACTGGCTGCACTGGTGTAAGTCGTTGCGCGTCTAATTCCTCATTATCTGCCTCTGTATTCTGCTTTCTCCGTGGCCGCTTCACACGATGTACTACCTTGCACCCAAAGTAGTCCGTAAAGCGAATTGTTCCGGGCGGTATGCGTTTAACGCCTCGCGGTACTACTGCTACTTCTTGTCCATCTTGCTTCTCCCGAGCCTCTCCTTCAATAACAGCAGCATCATAAGAAGCGTGGCTCGTCGGGGACAGCGCTGCTTCTCTGGAAAGTCCTATGCCATCGGGTAGGCCGGTAGATGCAGGCTCGTTCTCTGTTGTTGCCGTCTGCATCGGAGACTCGAATAGATCTTCAAAGATCTCCTCGTCACTCTCAAGGTACTCGTTCTGATCGACACCGTTGGCATTTGGCTCCTCACCAAGGAGCCCACCACTTTCGCCATATCTATCAGATGGAGGAAGGCTGAGCGAACCTGCAATAACACTCTCAGATGCGCGTGCCTGGATAGCAGTTGTGGAAGTATCTCCACCTTCTTCGGAGTCGTAATCGTCATCAACCTGCGCCCTCTCTGTTGCAGCACTATATTTGAAGGCAGCCAAAGCAGTTTGAGACAGGCCATTGTCCCATCTTTTGGGAACTGCTGCGTCCTCAGCCAGCTCGTTAAAATCTGAGTAATCAACAGCATCCTTTGCTGGCCTAATCGCAGGAGAGTCATACGCATGTGTTGCACTAGCTGTTATCGACATCTTATTCCCTCTGTCTTCGCTGTCATTGTCGTCTTCTTCTGCAATATCATCCTGCGCTGCTGTTTTGCTTTGTTTGGCTTTGGCATCAGCAGAGTCTGAGAAAAGACTGGATCCTAATATACCAGATAGGTAATTCTCGCTATCGCCGAGTGTATTGCGAAGCTCTGTATCGAGCTCTGTATCCGACAAATTGCCCTCATCGTCGACATTGCCAAACAGAAATCCTGTTAGAGACATGTACTGCTAGAAAAATATACAATGTTTAGAGCGCTGTGACTAGAAAAAGTATGTAGGATACAGCTTTATTTCAATATTGTGGCAGATGTCAAAGAAAATTTTATAAAAACATATGCATTGTCGCACATAGTGTGGTCTACATCACATGACTAGAGTTGAAGGTTGGGTGGGAACATCTTGTGATACCTGGTCGGAGTTCTCAGCGGAGTCTGGAGCCGGGTCTACATTGGCAACACGTAGTGTCCTCGTTGTACGCTGTAGATGCTGAAGTACTGGAAATGCAATTGTGGTATCTTCCGGTAGCAGGCGAGCATGTGCCGACAGGCGCTGCAAGCGTGGATAGACAATCAAGTTACCATCATCATCTGCCGAAAGCTGCGGCACATAGTCTACTGCATCGATAATGGACAGATCGGCTGCAACCAATGTTTCAGCATTGCGGCGAACTAGATTTATACAGTCTGCCGGGTTTACTTCATCTTGGATTGTGATGTGCGTCAGACCCATCACATCGAGCCCGCCAATCCGTACGCCACTCGATGCATGCACATATTCTACTGTATGGAGTGGTCGTTCATAACGGCTACTGACAAGTGCCATGAGCAACTTTCCAACCATAAAGATGTCGTCAGAGTCTGTGAAGAGGGAAACTTGGAAATGATAATGGACAGCGTTAGGAAACAGCACCGCGACATACATACTGAACTCCTGTATGTATCTATCTGCATCGTGTATCTCCTCGATAGGAACAGTAGTGCCAGCATATAGATTAAGCCACACACGCTCAACCTCAGGAAACACCGCTGTGTTATAGCCATTGATGTCCAGAATATGCGGTACTTTGCCATTAAATACTCCAGCAAAGGGGACCGTTATGTGGACGGATCTGGCCAAGTGTTTGACATTGCTATTGATTTCGGGACAGTTGGTATTGACCATTTTTCTGCAAGGTGAGATCCACATAGCTGTACAGTTGATGTCAAGCGCAAAGTGCCGATAAAACATTGTGAGAAGTGCTACTCGCCACGATCGACACACTCCTACCAGTGCTTGGGATGCGCGCGAAAGTCGGTCATCGCTACTACGCGAGCGTCCACTGCGGTCACGATAGTAGTCATCGGCTGCCGAGACGTAATACGCAATATGCTGGACTATGTGTGAGGGCAAGTACTGTGCTGAGGGCGCCAACCTTCGCCGATATCTTCCTCGTTTCAGTCGCCGTTTCCATTGCAAACCCGACCGCCATGTGCTGCTGACTGTCATCATTCTTCGGCTTTTATTCGCAGAAAGTGCGCGAGTAAATGTACAATTTAAGTTTTTTTTAAAAAAAATTTAAATAAATTGTTGGCAAAAGCAAAGAAAAGGTTATGTGGCTATTCCAGCATCACCTTTCAAATCAATAAAGGGATTGTGGAGGCTGTATGCCAAGAATCTCTTTGTTACTAGAAAAAAAAGCTATTTTTGGTTCATGGCGTCTAGAAATAAAATTCTGTATCCTTCAGCTTTGTTTATGAACGTAGGTCGCCGAATGAGAAGATCAGCAGAAAGCAGCCTCGTTCTAGAACTTTGTTTGCTTTTATTACACCAGGCAGCAGAAAGTCGATAGCCAATACTCATGTGCATGTGTGTTATTATGTCTAGTTGCTCTTGTATTGCTGTTGATTTTTATACAAACACAAGTATGATATAGCATCAACCGGTATTTTCTTAGAGAGAAATCTGTTGCAAGCGCTCTTCTCGTACCATTTTCAGCTTATGTTTGTCAAATGTCTTGTGGGTAAATAGACTGGAATTTTAAATATATGGTTAAAAACGAGGGAGCTGTAAGGTCCCATTGAAGAAGATCCCTTTCTATTGAAATGCACAGGCATACTGCATACAAGAAAGCTATTGGCGAATTAAGAAAATAATATTTGCATCGGTGAAGGCAATGTTTGGTAGCGAGTGGTCCTGTGTTAGCAAATATGGCGAAAGAACCAAGAAACAGAGTAGCAAGATACTAGAAGTAGCCTTGAGAATCATAGTGGAGACATTTTTAAGCAACACCATAGCAATAAAATCCAACACAATACAAGCAACTTACCTTCATGTCGCCCGTATTTCCGCTCTAAGAGAGGAAGGGAGCATTTAGGTGCGGAATCGTTAAGTCCACAATGCTTTTTGGTTATTTAGTCTGCCAACCCCCCCTTGTGTCCAAGCGCAAACAATACTCCTGGCCATAACGCAAATGCACTGACTGAAAGGCGCAAAACCCGCTATACCAACGCTTTCTAAAATAGGTATGCGTCAACGCTAATACTTTTTCTACAAAATACTGTATTAACAAATGCAGGTGTTGATAATTCATGGGCTGAAATTGCTGGCAACTGCTTCCTAAATTTTATTACTAGTGCTTTTTTTTTTGCCATCTCTACTCATAATCAATGACAAATGTTAGCGTCATCGACCACTGCTCCCTTTCTACTACTTACTTGTAGTGTTAAACCAACGCCAATGGCAACTACCGTGTAAATAAGCGCACAATGGTCATCTTCTTGCTTGTGGGAAACCACGTCACTGCTGGTTTAAGTGTTGGTATTCCTGTTCTGTAGAAAAAACTGCTATCCCCGTGCCCGATACCAGAGGGAGGGGGATCTGCCAGACGACATATTCCATTGAGCTGCATAGTATATAATGTGGTAAACGAAGCGCCATTTCTATCAGTGGCGGAATAACAACACCATGTTTACTGCATTGTTTGCCAAATCCTGAAACGAAAAACAGACCAGCACGTCCCCGAAGTAATGCTGGCCTTGCTTCCTTGCCCAATATTTTTATTCTGTATGTGATATTAGCTTTTCGTGCACACTATTTTTTATATGCTCTTCTAATAATCACTTGCAGCTGCAACATCCCACTGCTTTGTCTGGGCATCAGAAGACGACAGCCAGGTTCTTATACTAAAAAACACCATTCAATCAAATACCATGCGTGCGGCTGAGATTGGCTCAGACTTGTCGCTCAAGCTAAAGTCCAGCGTGCGCATAGGTTTTGGCTTTGTCACTGCCTGCTACATGCTCACTGGTATGGCAGCACTTGCAGTAGGCGGTTACTTTATGGCCACACACGATACTTCACGGCGGTCTGCAATGCTAACTAGCAACGTGCTACGTTCGCTACTCGCTGCAGGCATCTACATTGCACTAAGCGCGCTAGTCGGTGTGTATGGTTCGTTGGCACCATTGACTCGCAAGAGTTGGCTGATTGCGTACATTGTACTTATTGTTGGGACAGTGCTTTTTGAAACAGGAATTGGTATTTGGATGTGGTCGCGCACACTGGATATTGATGATCTATATGGATATAACTGGCGTCATCTGTGGTCTGATGATATTAAACGCAGCTTTCAAAACAAGGCCAACTGCTGTGGCTACTTGAACGCACACGACAGCCCAGCTTCTGGATCGGCTTCGTGCACAGAATCTGTCATGCCGTACGGCTGCATGGTATCGGTACAGCAATACACACACGGTTACCTAACATACATATACTCGTGGCTGTTTGGGTTTGTTTTTGTGGCCGTGGTAGCGCTGTTGGCTGCAATGGTCCTCATGGTCGTCCGCAACGACGAGGAGCGTCTGCGGTGGTCGCGTGCCAATGCTATCTTCAGATCTCTGAAAAAGGCAAACTCTGAAATTACCCTTTACGGTCATGAGCCAAAGAGCTGCCAAGATGATATTCCCCAAAGTCCTTATCCAGTTAATTCTCAATGATCTTTTTGGTTAAAATAATACATCTCTACGGGTGGGGAGGCGACCTGTAGTGCTCGCTTTTGCAAAAGCTCACAACGCCGTTTGGGCTCTCGCAGAGCTTTAAACTATGTTTTTTGCAGTTGCAGACCTCTTCACTTGGTGCCAAAGGCACCTTTAGGCGGGACGGCTATGAATTCTTGGCTATAGTAATTTTCCTATAACGCATATCGATTTATATTAATATTCGATATTCTGCTTATTGCCTATTGTCCAAGAAGTTTATACCTGCTTTAATAGCTTTTGTCATATAATTATGTGGACTTCCTCCCTATAGGTTTCTCTTCTAAACCCATTGTAAAAACTACACTCACATGTATACCTGCGACATTGTCTACAGCACGAACTGTTAATAGGTATTTTAAATAATTGAATTGGAAATCTCAATAGCGTGGTGTATATCCTTACACATACCCAACAAAATTACTTTGCCCAACTATTTGTCCGGATTAACTTGAATATAGTCTAACAGTGACTCATGCGGGTATTGTATGACAGCTATAAATTGATTTTAAAGATGCAAAGATCATATACTATTTCCGAATAACGCTATATGCTAGGGAATTCTGCTTGACTACCAATACTTTCTATTCAAACCAATCAAGCAGCAGGAGAATGGCTATAATTGGTCAAGTATCGAGCATTTACCCATTCTACCTAGCGTTGTCCACGGACAGACAGAAGCTTAACAAATTGCGTAAAATAAATAATATATAGAGGATTGATTTTATGTAAAAGAAGGAAAAGCAATTATTTTTCTTTCTTCGACTCTGGAATCAGCGCCAGCTTTGTCACTACCTTGTTCACCGCAAGCATAACCACAATTGTCAAAAGTAGCACAAGTTGTGCAACGTTCATACGCTTCTCAAACAACACCTCTTCGGCGAGGAACTCTAGTCTGTTACTCATCTCATTCGTTTCTGATTGTGTCTGCTGCTGGTATTCTTCCAAATCATACAAAATGGCTCGCCAGACCTCCTCGCTGAGAGTCGTTAGAGATCGCATTTGCTTAGTCGATGTGCGGTTGAGCTGGTCAATTGCCATCTGCATCGTCTCTAGGTTGTTCATCTCGACCTGCTGAAGAACCAAATTAAATATCATGTGCTGCTCCTCTAGATATCGGTATGCAAGCGTAATGTTGCGCTCCACGCGTGCTACTCGCCGCATGATAGTTTTAAAAATACTCTCTTTGCCGCTTGGTCCACTGGCAACACCGCCCCCGTTGCCAGCTGGCGATCCATAGCGCGCACTATTTGCATGGTTGTTATTACCATATAATTTGCCGCCGTTGCCATCTGCATTGCTCTTCTTGACAATCTGGGCTTCAGAACCATGTACAGTGCCTGTATCACCATTCTCTGCACCTATATCCTCCTCCTCCTCATCTTCGTCGTAACCATCATCGTCCTCGTTGTAGTCTTGATCATCACCATCCGCTGTCTCGACATATCCGCTTTGATCCCAAGGCAGATTAGGAACCCTGGGTATAGGAAAAGCTTTGGATGCAGGCTTTGGTTCGCCCCTTCCACGTTCCTGGTACTCATTTACAAGCCCCTGCATATCTTGAAGATAAGCTTTTGCTGGAGAAACAGACCCAGATATCCGCAACGGATGCTGGCGCTGCTGTTGGCGGTGGTGGTAAGGCAGTCTAAATTGATAGTCAAACATCTGTGGGCCAGCCACTGTATTAACAGCAAACGTCGCAGTATCCAAAAGCTCCTCTTCCTCTTCCTCTTTCCGATACTGCTCCATCTGTGTTGCGCCATATACCTTGAATACAGACAGCGGGCAATAGAATTCGCGGCCATACTGCGTGGCAAACTCAATCTTCATATACCGTGCCCAGAGCTTCGGATCCACCACTGGAAATATTTGCGCATCGCGCGAATTGAACCCTTGAAAGTGGCCTAAGAACGTCCACGTATTGTTTTTGGGAGGGAACCGATCGCTAACATGAACCATGACATCCTTGAAAGTGCTGGAGAAAAACTCGTAGTTTCCCAGCACAAGCGTGTCCACCAGAATATCATCGCAGAGCTCGACAATGACGAATTTGTTGCGCGCTGAACACTCATTCAGCATATACTGGTCTTTCTTCGAGTTTAGTATGGCGGTTAGACCGCTTGCTTCGCGGTTGGCCTTCAATACTACTGCTGCACAGTCGCCAGATGCGTAGTTAAACCGATCCTTTAGCGATTTGGTGTCTCGTCTATGTAGCTCTGGTATCTCATTCGAAGATGGCGCTGTGGTTGCCGTGGACTCTGAGAAAGCAGAGTCAGTTTCTGATTGCCAGGCGTCTTCCTCATCCCCACGCACTGTAAAAGCATCGTCCTCAGTATATGCTTCTGAGTAATCGTGCCCAGTGCTAGCATATTCATTGTCTACGCCAGACAATGCAAATGTGCTGTCTTTAGATAAGGCCCTAGTTCTGTGCTGCTCTAATTCACATTCGCCCTCTTGCCCATGGTCAAAAGCATGGTTAGTTTGTGCGCTCCTTACAAAGGTTGCAATGTCAGCCACAGAGTTTATAAATGCAGCACCGTCTTTTGAATATACGCTGTCTCCCTTATTCTTGTAGTTATTTTCTATTCTAGCGTCTTCCTGGAAGCGCTGCTCTAATAAACCTGTCAGCCGCTGCTCTTCGGTTGTTCCGTCCAGAGTGGAATGCAGCCAAGGTAAGGAATTTGCATTGTTATGTTGTACTACCATTTCATTTGACGCCACCGTGCACCCAATAATGCAAATTACGCTGCATAGTCCCAGCAATTTTCGCTGCAAAAGCATACTTTTAATAATAATAATAATAAAAAATAATGTATATGCAATAGCAAAGAATCAAAAATGGAAGAGTGCGAGGGAAGCGCACGAAAAGAATGCGGATCAATCAGATGCAATTAATGATGGCTTTGTCAGAACAGCCGTGGTGAGATTAGTCAGATTCCTTTTTCATTTTTATAGCATCGCCAAACCATCGGTATACAATCTCTTGTTCAATTTTTTACTGTCTGTTGCCAGCACTATTACTGTTTTCGAGTTCAATGTCTGGGCGAGGGTATAAAAGTGCTTAACGTCATTGAAAGCATGTTTGCGGCCAGTTTATAACAAAAACGTCTACTACATGTGCTTAGAATATCACACGATCATCATATAATTTGCTTGTATATGGTAAATAAATCCTGGATTCCAAAGGTATTTAAATTTTGAGGAAACGACCTCTTGGACAGCAGAACAAGCGCATAAATGTTCACAACACTTAATCAAGGTAACTTTTCATGATCTTTGATACCAGTTCACAACAAAATCTAAATGAATAAATGTAAAGCAATGTTACTAATATATTAACAAAGACCTATATTTCAAATAATGCTATAGCCCTTCTTCAAGAGAACATCGTAAATGTCTAGCCTTTTATCAAAAGTAAGTGTGGTAACATCGTCAAAAACAATATTACACACGGCATTGTCAATGGAGTCCCTTTTTGCACACACCCACTCGAGCTCTGAGTTTAGTAATTCGATAGTGTCATTCTCTCCATGTTTTTTAGACCCATCTCCGCTAAATCTAAATTCTTGTTTAGGGTGCTCTACCAGATACTGTTGCGAGTCGTCTGAACAGTCGGGAACATCATCGTATGTATTTGCAATGCAGAAAACCTTACATCCTTCATTACTTAATTCAGAAGCTACTGCAACTACATCAGCCACAGTAGGCAGAATATTGTCCTTGCGTTTGTATACGCCATACTCTTCATCCGATTCTTCAATTAGCTCCATCTCAATACCCAAATTATTTCTAATTAACTCAATTATTTTATTGGGTGACAGCTCACACACACCTGTAGCAAACTCAAGGCGAGGCGCACCCACGGCAGATGGAAAGTAAGGCATGCTAATTGGTTGTTAAAGGGTAGTTAGAATTATTTAGAAACAATTTCAAAAAAGCGTTAGCGTCAGTGGTGCAAGTAATGGCCGAATTAATAAAAAATAGTGCAACTGTTGAGAATTCCAAGGAAACAAGAAAAACGTAGTGTGCAGTATTATATTTTTGTGCCCTTTTTATGTGGTTGCCCTACCCTCCAAGTCTCAAAATTTTTTTACTTTATTTATTTGGTAGTGGCAGTTGCCGAAGTTACACGGAGACTGCAATTTAGTATTGGGTTTTCCCAGCAGTCAGTTGCGACGAACCCCAATATTTTATTTAGTGGAAGTCCTCAATTTTATTATACGTGCAATTGAAAAACAGCTAAATATTGATAAGCCGTGAGAAATAAAATTTTGTGAGCTATAAATAAAGGTAGAGACATGTAGTTCAATAAAGCTACATCTTCAGCTTGTTAGCCTTAGGCAGACAGCACCACATTCTTGAGTTTTAATTCTTCTTGCAGGTTAACAAGCCCTCTCCAACATTGGGCTTTCATTTAAAGGTAGTGCAAACCAGCAATCATGAGGATAAATTTAGTGAAACCAAATCAGCGTATAATCGCATTATTATTATGAAAATCAGCTAGGTCCACGTAATTCCACGTTGTAATTATAATTATTATTTTGTACTCAACCGCCCAATCACTAAGTGTGAACATAAATTTTTAGCTTGCGTCCATATAGAAGTTATTAAAATCTTCAATATCCTGTATAACACCTATTATTGAGTAAAAGCGCAATATAAATTCAAGAAAATAAATCATTGCGCAAAAATATCTAGCTTTTTTGGCCAAAATATCCAACTCCATGATTTTTTGTATGTATTTGGGTTTGCATTATTTTTAACAATGTAGTGCTTTAATTGCATAGCATTATAACCAGGGTTATTGTTTACTAATTTAAATTAATACACGACAAAGCAAAGTGGTGCTAAACCACATGTTTGTTATATTAATAAAATTCTATTTGTTACATAACATATTATTATTGCACAATTGGAACTATGAACTTTCTCAAATAAACAGATATTGCCGCAATATATAATATATGGAGTAAATAGTATAAAATAGGCTGCTTTTACCAGATAAACACCAATACTTTTTTTTGCAACAACTTTCAAAAACACCTAATCTCAAATAATTCATGGCAAGCTGTATGTTTTATCTTAAAGGCTCTCCAGAGCATCACTTTGTGGGTCGTTTAGATATCTACCCCACTGAGAAAGTCTACAATGTAAAGAATCGAATACATATGTATTTTCATATTAATTGCGTACATTTCCTCAGGCTCAAGGTAGTTCCAGTATGCGGTGATCCTTTTTACATGGATAATGATACCCAGTATGCAGCTGATTATATATTACCTCTAAGTTATATAGTTATTGAGTGCCCAACATGGAGCTATGTATTGAATGCTTTCCCAAGCCCCAGAGAACCAATACTATCTATTGAAAATAGTGGTGATGTTTAGCAACACGAGCCGTACTTTCCTGAAATTATAGATAATTTGCCTTTATGACTTTTAAACTACTTTTGTATTGTGTAAAGTTAAATAAATAGAATATAAGCGCTAAGGCGATTAAAGCAGAATATTAAATAACGAGTCAGAGCAGCCACTTATATACTTTGCAGCAAACGGAAGCCAAACATCTGCGCAAACACAAGTAAGTGCAGTATCATTATTGACCTCTGTCGCTCCACAACGACACCAGTTTCCAGTCAGGACGTCACGAGCAATATCAATACCAAAAAATACAGTAGATTCACGTACAAGATCTCCGCTGCTTATTAGGGCATCAAAAACATCTGGAAGTTCCTCTTTAAGCGTTTGCTTATAAGAGATAAGAAATGTGACAATGTGAGGCGGGCAAGGGTCGGTATTGGGGTTGTAGTTGCTGTTGCAGAGAAAGTGGAGTGGGAGAAGATGGGCAACAAAATGAGCAATATCCGCAAAAGCATGACCGATATCGGCAAATTCAAAGTCAAGAATATGAAGCTGACGCTTGCATTTGTCAAATAACACGGAGCCTGTCCAAAGATCGCCAAAAATCAATGTCGCCTGGTTGTCATCCTGCACAACATTTCTGAAATAGTGGATCTTGTTCACAAGCTCGTGCTTGTTGACAAGGGATGTATTGTCAATAATACGCGTGCAGACCAAGTCATAAACCACCTCACTTAATAGGCTACGTGCTGGAAAATTGGTGAATAGAGGCTTGAGCTTTGCAAGATTCTTGCGACCAAAGCCATGCAGATGCGCAATCCACTGTCCGACACGTTTACAAATAAAGGCAAGGTCCTGGGATAGATCCGAGGCACTAGCACTAGCCGATATACAAAATTTGTAAATGTCAGGTAGCGATCCAACATCCTCCATGATTATAAAAGGTACTGTTTCATTGAAATGTAGCAGACGTGGGATATGGATATCTGATATGCTCTTGTCATAGTAGCGAAAGTTGCTTGCTTGCTGGAGCTTAGTATTGGTAGTCATGTGCATGGGAATATCGCAAAAAAGTGCCAGTCCGCGGGCCTCAATGACCATGCGTTCAATAGAAAACTTAAAATCTGGCAGTGATGACAGTGTTGGTCCAGCATGCTTGAGTACCACTGTATCTAGTGGATTTGTACGAGAAATACGCCAAACATTGTTAACCTTTCCGCCAGTTAGGCGACTGGCTGATGCAACATAGTCACTAAACTTGGTACCCTTCACCAGATCAAAAGGTATTGGAGACATGATAGTGCGTAGAATTCCAAAGTCAGTATTTTTTTAGTGTTGTGAAGTGAAGGAAATACAACGAGTTGCTTTTGCAATAGATCAGACAGATTGAGCTATAGTGCGTCTTTTAAATAAATCGCCCCAATGGACTGCGGTGGCCGCAGCACGGAGCAAGGGAGCGCTACTCGTAGCAGTAAACTACACACTTACAATCTAAAACAAGCTTTCAAAAAGTTACAGTTGTAGCCATTAAAAGGCCATAGAGTGCTAATACCAGGAGATGTCTGAACATAGTAAAAGGTTGGAGCAGATAAGCTGGTCTATATATTCACCCCATTGCCAAGATGCTGGCAACGATAATAAAAAAGAACAATAAAATTGGATAAACGAATAGCGCAATAAGAAAGAAAAATAAGAAAAGTAAAATAGGTCTATCGTGGATGTAAAAGGTGATAATGTGTACAGCGGAGATGAAGAAAGAGTGAGTAAAGAAAATATCAGGAAAACCAGCCTGTAAATTATCTTTACCGTTCCTCCAGCAACAAAGCAAGGACGCATAAAATGGAGGAGAGGGAAAATACAGATGATAGCAATAAGGAATCAAATGCGCATGTCACCGAGTAGTGTCATGGTGATCCGAGTAGAATCTGCGGGTACTAATGTTGAAGAAGAAGGCGAATGCGCCAAATGATTGGGTCCTCGACGCTTCTCAATGCGGTTGAGTATTGAACCACCATGCCATGCGCTCAGATTCCCAGCGCGTTGCACCAGAGCATCAAAGTTTGACAGCGGCGACTGGAAGGCGCGCAGATCCATTGACACAAAGACCTTCGAGATCAGGCTAAGCCATTGGTTCAGCTCGTTCTCGCTCTCAGCATCAAGCTCAAGCTCGCTGGCTTCCTGTGGCGCAATGGTCTCATCAAAGACCGACGGACGACGCATGGTCCGCAGCGTAAAGCCAAAGCGACATTTGCGAGGGTGGGCTGTTCTTTGCACAGACCGGAAAGTGGTCAGGTCGACTACACCGTTATGGTAACTGGCAGGGTGATCATCCTTAAACATGTAAAGACGTTCATCAGACAGCACAAAATAGCGGCGCTTCCATCCCCGCAGAAACGACGAGCTGCTGTATTTGTAAAGCCATCCCTTGTGAACAGAGTTCAGCTTGCCCAGCTGTACTGCCTCGCAAGCAGTTCTGCTCGAGCTGGATGACGAATGAAGCGACATGTGTGATGTGTTACAGCTGAGTAATGTTGACCAGACAGAAAAAGGATGCAATAAGGAGCTGTCAAAGCGGATTAATGGAGTAATAATAAAAAGACAAAACTAATTGAAAATGGAAGGAATGGCGTATTGCGGAGAAGAGAAAAAAGCAAGCAATCGACTGGATGGTTTTATAGCGGGCTGGCCATAAAAAGAAGCAGGCGTGAAAGAACCATCGCACCTTTCCCGCACCTCGCCACACCAGAAAGTGGGAGGTGGGGACAGTTTCCTTTTCTGGGGAGACGGCATTTGCGGATACAATGGGCGTGCTGCAGATGCCTTTCAAGCGCAGCACGCCCATTGTATCCGCAAATGCGCCTCCCCAGAGTAGCCCTCCTCTCTGCCGGCAAGGGTTCATTTCTGGTCGTCAATGGTGATGGAAAGACATTGCGAAGTGCCGATCACAAAATGCAGCCTATTCCTTGGATAGCTGCACATTGTGTGTTGTCGCTGGTGTGGTGCGTGCCAGGGATAATGGCAGTCCTTTGTCGCTTGTCTTTGTCGCACATTTCTCAAGCGTCTGTCCGGCGTCCCTCTTGGCAGCTCCATCCCTTTCATGCAAGGAAAACTCACAAGAGGAGCGATTTTCGTTAATTTTTCGATTGACTGGGCCCACTCTTTCTGGACTTTGTCAGCCCAAAAGCTCTCCCACATGCGACGTAATCCGACATGACATCCAGAAACAGCCAAACAAGGATGGACAAGTAATATACCGCAAGGCGCGCAAATGAATTTCCAGCGAGAAAAGGGGGGAGGGCAGTGCTGAGCACCATTGACAACAAATATTGAGGGAGGAGGGAGTTTGTTGTGTGGATTGCTCAGACGCGCAGCTCCAAAAACACATGGTTGCGCGAGAAGACAGGGCTTGGGAAAAGCGTTCTGGCTTGTGGCAGGTGAAGCACGCTCCGACGATGGTTTGCAGAAGTGAGGCTGGTGAGTGCAAATCCATAAATACGCATGCTGGATGTCATATCCCCTCCCCATCAGCAGGCAAACCGGTCTTTGCACTTGACAGGCAATCGCATGCTGTATGGGCAATCAGAATGGAGACGCGAGTATCAGTAATTGGGTTGACTTGTGTAAATCTCTTCAGCTCAGCCACACCCTCTTTGCAAAAGCAGCACTCAAGCGGTAAAAGGAGTTTAGGATGGCCCGACGATTGCCAGAGCTGCGGCTTCGCGAGGCAGCAGCACTGTCAGCGCAACAGGTACGCCAATCAGCACGCAAAGCACAGCTGCTGCAATTAGGCACAGTAACCCCCAGCGCCAGCCCACGGACAGGCGGAGAGCCGAGGGCACCGAAAAGCTTGCCAGTAGCGGGTGATGGCGGCACGCATAGTTCCAAACTGCCTGCCGGCTCCACTCGTCTGCTAATGCAGAACCAGTGCCAGCGCCAGGCCCGCCGGCTCCAAGACTGGTAGCTGCAGCCAGCGGCGCATAGTGCTGTGGGATTAACGTAGCCATCCCATGCGTCGACCGCGTTGCTGGGCCCTGTGCATGCTGCTGTTGTTGCTGCTGTTGATGCTGTTGTTGAGGCAGTCTTGCAAACACATGAGGCCTTGAAGCCGCATGCAGGGCGGGCTTTGCGGCGCTCCACGCAGCAATCTCGTCCAGCGACAGGCGGTCCCAGTCAATATGAGCTGCGCGCAGCTGGCTGGATGGCGGGTGCCGTGCGTACACAGAAGTGCGCGAAGCAAGAAACGGCTGCGTGAACGACTGCGGCGATCCAACCAATGATGGAATGGAGAGTGAGTACGGCGTGCGCAGTCGTGTGTGTCTGCTACTTCCGCTGCTGTTTGTAGCTGCGTGCTGCGTCGACCGTCCGCTAGAGCTTGTCGACCCTGCCTGAGTTGTTTGCACAGCAATCTGTGCAATCCCTGCTCCTTCCTCATCATCTTCCTCTGCCCATGTGTGGAGTGACCGTGGCGTGTGCGATGTCCGAGACCCTGCTGAGCTTCCGGCGCTACCCATCGGTCCTGCCACGCTAGACCGACGCTCTGATCTTGCGCCTCGCACCTCGGCATCGGAGCCTGCACTATGCTCTGACGAGCTCCACGACCGCAGAACCCGCATGCCGCCCTGCCGTGGAACCGCCGCTCCACCTCGTGCTTGTTGCACATCCGCTGCTGGACTGCTACATTTTACACACACCGACCCGCATCCACATCGAGCTCCTACGGCTCCGTCGCCATGAAGGCTGCTACCAATTATTTGCCGGCTCATCCTTACTTGTCAAGCCCAGCGTCTTACACTCTGTTATGTCTTATTCCGCCGTATACCTAATGCAAAAATATCAATATCCCGCCCTTTTGCAACCCAAGCAACACTGTTATACGCAGTATCACTTTGAATAACAATAATAGAAAAACAAATACATGGATACGACACTAACCAAACACCAAAAAGAGTAGAGAGCATGAAAAAAAAACGTACTAGATGCCGGGTTTGCACTTGGGTTGTGACTCCACAAGAAAAACCTGAATAATATTAAACAGCCCTCATTTGACGCCAAGATTCTCATATTTTGCTTCTAGAACGCAGCCAACGTAACAAGGGTGTGTGTGTGTGATAATAGACCATCATTTGAATCATCAATCGGACTAATACAGCCAGGGTGGCGCCCCGCGAGCATTCTCAAGACCCCATTTTCTCTACTCATATTGCAAAGTAAATAATCCAATTCGCAGCTGCGACACACTATGCTCAGCCCCTTCCTTCCAATAAATTGAAATAATTCTCTAAAATGCAATCCACAGCTGCTCTTGGCTGTTTATTGATGTTGTTGCCATAAATGCGCAAAAGAAGCACAACATTTGGTTGTTTTTTGTTGTTGTTGGCGAAGAGACTGAACCCCTTGGCAATATCACAATTTTTTTATAAAAAAAAGTTTGTCTTTCCCATGCCACACGCCTCATATAACGTTATATTGTTCTTGCTTCCTTCTTGGGATGACAAATTCAACATGTGTCAACTTGCAGCACACGCACAAAACTGCACCATCCACGGGGATTTTTGAAGAAATTACCATAGTATGCCGATAATCCAACTCAATTTGTTGCACAGTATTTGAATGAGAATACACAAAGACAATACTGTTAGCTCTTAACGCTGTTTTTGTCAATCAAATATAAAGATATAATACCCTGGGTTGATGGCGTTGTCAGGAAGCGCGGCAAATGCAAATGCGGCTGCAAGCTTTTGGGAATTCTTTCAAGAACAGAAATCCTTAATCAATGATGCTGCTGGCCGTCAGGACGCCTGGACGCAGCTACGCGCTCTGGATACCAAGCTGCGGGAGGCTCTTATATACCTACCACCATACGATCAGAAACACCTTACTGCTGAGTTAGAATCTCTACGTAAATCGTTGCAGAAAGGCAATCCGTCATCTCTACGCAATACTGGGTTTCGTTTTAAATCAGCCACAATCACTAGACCTGACATCGAAGCACGCCAAAATACCAGCACAGAAAATCTGAAAACCACCCAGCAGGGTTCTACGTCTGATCCGCGATTAATGTATGTTTCTGGAAACGCAAAGCCATCGTTTATGTTTACTGATATTGAGCGACAGTGGGTTGTCGCAGACAACACTGCCTCAGTATCCGAGCCCACCGATTGCGAGTTGCGTGATATCTCCAATTGCGTAGTTGATTTGCGACCGATCGGCGGCGTATTGAGGGCACTAAATTGCCATCGTGTCTGCAATTCTATCATTATCTGCACACCATTCTCTGGTGCCGCCACGATCCGCCATGCTCACAAATGTCTTGTAATATTGGCCGTCCGTCAACTCCGTTTTGAGTCCTCTAAAAATGTCGGTGTCTACACTCACTGCTCCTCTCATCCTGTCATTGAACGCTCATCGGGAATGTACTTTGCTCCATACCCGTCAGATATATTTCAGAATTCTGAGACTTTCCCTATCATTTCACAGACGCCGAATATGTTCGACCAGGTTGATGATTTTAATTGGCTTAAGCGGACGCACTCGCCGAATTGGTCCCTTGTTGATACTGCCAGTAACGACCCTGTTACACAGCAGCTATGGTCCATATTGAACAGTAATAGCAAATCCCTTGATGCAGCACTTGCGTGTCTCGAGCAAAGCTTCTAAAGCTATAAGTATGATTCTTGAGGTTATTTATATAAACTTTAGTACTTCTTTTAGCAGTAGTTTTATTGACGACAACAACATGAATGCATGTAAATTGGCTAATAAGGAAGCACGGGAATATGCAATTGCTACAAATCGTGTTTGCGCCGATGTTATATTGCAAACCACATATTATGTTAATGACCTCTGGAATGGTAGATCTCTGCATCTATAATTCAATTGGTTGAAATGACCACTTAGCTTAAAACCTAGAAGCAACGCAGATAATCCGTAACATCATAAACAACGGCGAGGTGCTAGTCACTATATTTAACAAGCGCAACGCTATATAATTTAATGTTTTCATGTAGGCCAAGAAACTCATAATGTCTATCTATATCCGCCGGCTAGATACAGGTAAGCTGTTTATGCTTCTCCATATAATTTGTAGCACCTGATATACATTAAACGATACAGACAAATAAGATTGTGACAAACATTATACTCACATTTCACAATTTAATTTATTAAAGAATTATACTTGTGTAAAAGCAACAACGAGGTATGTGCTAGCTGGCCAGTTGTACTGGGGTTGGTTATGTAGACTTTATAAATATCCCAATATGAGCGATGAAGCCTAGCACATTGTGGTATGACTTGAATAAAGCAATCCAGTGATGGCAACAAAGCTTTGGTAATATGCTTGCGGCATATAAGTCATGCGCCAAGATGCACAAGTGACTTGCTGTTCTAACAAAAAAAATTGCTTGTTTTCGTTATAAATTATTGTTGAAGAGATGTGCGGAACTGCTATTTCAAATTGCATATTGTTGGGGATGCCTTTTCACAAGGAGACTTTCGGTCAATACCCAACAACTTATAGATGCATAAGCAATTGTGGTTTCTTCCCGAGTGTCGCTTAATCCACAAGTGCACAACCGCCACATCAGCAGTCTAATCTACAACATCGCCTTCAGCACTTGCAGTCAATGGTGTTACTGCTGCCCCAACTGTGAACTTTTTCTCAACAATCGCTATAATAAGCATTATTATATAGTAGTTCTCAAAGTCAATTATTTCAGCTAAAGTCATCGCAATGATTTGGAAAAACAATGGATAGAATATTACCTTGCAAGAATTCTTTGGACAAAGAACCGTGACTAGCGCGTTTGCCCCAAATTTATTTGCAAACAGTTTGAAAAATGTCGAAATTTTGCGACTATAAAACTAGTCAATTTTTTTTGTTTAACCAAAAGGTTTTATTTTATTTTATTTCTGCAACCGCTTGAACAATTCAGCCTTTTATAGCATTTGCTGAGGTTTAAAACATACTCACATTATTTAACTATAAGCAGTACACGCCTGCAAGCTCAAATTTTATTAACCATGTTGCACATTGCATACGCACAAGAAGAGCCATATTTTTCAATTGAATGTTCATTGGAAATAGACATCATTTTTAAGCAAGTATTGGGCCAACTAGAAAGCGAAGGTATATTAGTTTCAACATATTGGGATAAAGAAGAGAATGATAGCCGTCACCGGACAATAAGCATTGTAGAGAGGTTGTCGGATGAACAACTTTTGAGACTATCATCTGAATTTAAAAATGCAAATATTTCCTTTACTAATAATAACGAAAATCAGGTCATAACATCCAAGCCGCATGACCAATGTAATGAGTATTTGCTATCTGTCCACGTATATCCCCTTCAATTTAAAGGAACAGACCCAATTAGACATAACGAATTAGCTGTGCACAATATGATTCTTAAGCATTTTTTATCTAGCTGCACAAATGCAGTCGATTTGGAAAGCAATATAATTAAGCTTGAGCTTATTGAAGCTACAAATTTTAATTCAGAAACGTACTCTAATATGTGCAAAGATTTGATTGAAAATGAATATGAGCTGACAGGATCAACAGAACATATTCTGGCGCAAACAAGCAGAATTGCAAATTACGTTTTCCCTTTGATGATTATACCTATGGTTAAGTTCTGTAGCAATACTAAAACAAACTTTATAAACCTCACCAGGGTTATGCAAGAGATTCTTGGGTTTGAGGTAGGTATAGAGGAATATGAAGGTGACTTCATAACCTTTCCTACTGAGAGACGATCAGAATATGCATTAGACAGCGGTACTTACCTCCTATTGTGTGACAGATTAACTAAAATGGGATTCGATCTTGCTGATGATACTAAAGATACCTACGAGAAAATGAAGGTAGATCCCGACAGTTGGATAAATGCAGAGTGACATTGGAGCTTATGTTTAGCAGTCCCTTAGTTTTTTGAGGTATCTTTTTCTCTATTTTTCTTTAATCTCAAATTTAAATGCAATACCTCACATCATTAACATTAATGCGAGACTAACTTTTACTCATCAAGAGAAAAAATTCACAAATGCCGTACATTGCAAAGCAATTTATTTGGTAGCACGCTCAGTAGGTATAACAAACAAGCCATAGCCGGGGTTGTAAGCAAATGAGCATATGGAATACATAATTTTGCGAATTTCATTTGATACCTAGAAGTGTTGCGCTCAGAAGTGTGGGCGCCTCGAGCCAGGCTTTCAATGAGGCTAAATTCGAGTCAGTCCTGGACGCTAAACTAGCAGCTGTCACTGAACATTTCCGCTTGTGGGAGAGACGACAAACTGTTAGGCAAACTGGGGTTGCTATGCTCTACTGGCGCGACCTCCGGCAGCTTGTGAGAAAGTTTAAGTAGCTTTATAAAGAAGCCTCTGCCGACAAGGGAAGTAGTACCCTTGTTAGTTATTCTATCGCTTTATTTTCCAATTAAGAGCTACTTGACGCAAATACTACCAATAGCCTTAAAATCCGCACAAAAGAAAACCATGTTGGAAGCACACACGCATCTGAATGAGATTGGAGGCGCAAAATAAAGGAAAAAATATCCACAGTAAAATGTTATTTAATTGGTATTCAAATGTTTATTAGTACTTTAGTACATACTTGTATCTATGGACTATGGCGTTGGTTTTTTAGTGGCTACTGTTCCAGAATTGTCGTCATCACTGCCATCCGAGTCCTCATCCTTCAAAAAGTAGTCCATGCTGTTCTCACCCCCAGCGGCCACATCATTAGCACCTTCAAGTATATTGTCTACCAGGCGTTCATCTTCATCAAAAGACACCTGTGCTCTTGCCGAGCCAGCACTGGCAGGCACTGACAGTGGACCACCATTCTTGTCTCCGCTCGATGGGGTAACAGTATCGGTAGCATTTGACACCCCAGATGAGCGCTTCGATGCGCTTCTACCTGTGTCTGGAGCTACATCAGCCACGGGATTTGGCACATTTGAGTCACCAGATCCTGAAACCCGGGCCGAGACACTACCCAATCCCACTGACGCTGCCACCGCAGCAGCCGCAGCCGCAGCCGAAGCGTCTAAGTGAGTATTGGTAAGCCCGGTTGTTAGATCAGCCTCATAGTGGTCTGCAATCTTGGGAGGATGTGGGATTGGTTTGAAAGGGCGCTTGGACTCGATATCTGCCAGGATCACATTGTAGTGCTCAATCAGATCGGCAGCAAATGTCTCTGGGATGCGGCTAATACTGATGCCGATGCTCTCCTTGCCACGCATAATCACTGGGCCTAGACGCTTTGAAACGACCTTTACAAACTCAATTTTGGCCTCGCTTTCGTCACCCTCAATCAGCTCGCTCAATGTGCCAAACAGCGACTTTATAGTCTCAATGTGCGCATAAGAGATACCCTCTAGTAGTCCGCGAATGGCTTGTAGTGTCTCTACGCTGCTCTTCTCATTTCGAGCGCTATACAGAGCACGTAATGGCCCATAGAGCTCCTCGGGACACAGTGGCATAGGCAACTCCAATAGATATAATACTAGCGCATTGGCCACTACTGGCAGATCAAATGCACGCAACTGACGCAAAGTTACGCGTGAGTTGCGATTGATGGTATTGCGGAGGTCGTGAATGTTACGTAATAGCGCACGCGTGGTCCATATAGCGTAGCGGTCCTCGGGTGCCATATCACGCGCTTGCTTAGAAATCAGGCTCAGGGTCTTCGCTGGAAATAGCGGGATGCTCTTGTGAGAGACTAACAGCTGCTCATCAAGGGCCACACCAAAGATCTGAAACTCGGCCGAACTCAGCCCAAATGGCCTAAAGAGAATGGGGCATGGCGCAAAGCGCCCTGTTCCGTAGTTCTCAATGCCCCACTGAATATCCTGTTGGGGCTTGATGCTCTCCTCATATACGTCCAGGCGGTCGCCACTAGCCAGCGCTGCCTGCACTGGCCGCCGACTGACACGCGCATACTCGCCCAACGTGCTCTTAACATTCATCAACCGGTTCAGCTCCCATACCTCCATTGTGTCCAAGTAGTTAGTAAGCTGCTCCTCCAAATCTGTGCGCACCATTTCCGCACGCTGCACTGACTCACGATAGATACGGCTTGCTTCATCAGCGTCATGGCGTGCTCGTTCGTATGATGTCATCCCCTTCATGTGCGCCTGTCGTGCACCGAGTGGTTCATCGTCGCTATCTGCTTCGTCGTCACTGTGAAAATCTAACGCTGCCCGCTTCCATTGATAGTAGGCATTCGCCCGCGACTGGAACTGCGACCCACGGCCCATGAACCGCAGATATCCCTGATCGAGAATACTCTGTCCGACCAATACTGCTTCGGATTCGTCACGCACTACTGTCGGATAGTTGGTGCACCACCACCCCGCTAAGCTCTCGCCAGAGATCAGTCCGCGGAATGTACCTAGTATTCCAAACCTCACATCGTGTTGTGGCACCTCTGTCTGCATCCGTTGCACCATTACATGGAACTCGTGCCGAGTCAGAGCAACGTTTCCCAATACAATGCTGGCTACATCCAGCGACCCGCGTACAGTCGGGAGCTCCACACGCTCACCAGCAGAACTACTACCAGCCGAAAGCAGCTGACGCTGCAGCGCAACGTCCGCGTCCGCGGCATCCTCGGTACTTGGTACTGGGGATGTCTCCGTCGGCATTATCGCCGATGGTCGCGTTTTGATCTCGATGTCAGCCGACAACACCTCTGACAAGTCTGGATTCTCTTGCAGTCGAAGCTGTTCTGCCGCTGATGCCTTCTGCGTGTACACACGGTGGTTACGATCCACTTGCGCTAGCTCTGTTGACGCCCTGCGGATTGTGTCATCCACAAGCTTCCACGACGCCCGGACGCGGGCACGATGCTCGTTTGAAAAGCTGCGCAGCGGCACCACTACCGAGCTCTGTAGCTCAATGGCTAGATCAGCATGGGCCTCTGACATTGCCAGACACTCTGTTAGCAGCCCGCGATAAGCTGTCTTGAGGGTTGCTCCTTCGTCACGTCCAAACCCGTCATTTTGCAACTTGCGCTCAGATAACTTGCGTAAGCTGTTAGCATATGCTTCCTCAATTGCAACACGCTCGCGGAAGAACGCCAGCAGCTCATCGCTCTCTACAGCACCCTGCTCCAACTTCTCATACAGTTGCTGCGGCCCGCGCTCGTAGCGTGGTTGGTGCCCTGCACCAGGATTATCCCAGAACGAATTCTCAAACTTCAGCATTGCCCTATGGTGATAATCTTGTACAAATCAGAATGACTGGAAGAGTGGAAGGAAATGTTTTGCTTTTGTTAATTCCGCCTCGGGGGCCTCCCCTGTCCCAAGCCACAAGCGTTGCACAAGTGAACAGAATTGAACAGAATCTTGATCAATCACGGGAGGCATCTGTGTGAGCGTCTGCTGAGCTTGCCTTTATGTTGCCTGCAACCCCGTAAAGAGGGTGATCTAGTTTGGTGTAAAAATTTTAAAGACCATACGAGATTTAGCTGGCTATTCTGTCTGTCAACGACCCCTCTACTTATGCACATACGATACCCCCATCCACAACACAGACGCACCGCCTGCATTGCAGACTGACAACATAGAATGGTAACTATTCTGTTATTGTTGAGCTGGTATTGATGTTGTTTACGATAGCAACAGCAACAGCAATGTGCTGGATGCAATAAAAAAACAGAGACTAAACTACTCATATTGCTTGCTGATCAACCTATCGTTATATCAGTCCACGCCTGCCCTAGCTACTACTTGAGCAACTCTGTGATATGTAGGTACTGGCCAATTGTCTGTGCATATGATGCACACTCGAGAAAAGCTTTCACATTCTCAGCGCTGGAGGAGGTCTCTAGCGGTGCCAATGATATCTGGGCTTCTAACTCGAGCTGAGCAAATGGCTGGGGGGGGGGGGCAACGTTGGAACACATGTACAAGTTTAGAAAAGAATCTGTTCTGTTTCAATAGCCGTTGAATTTCAATTTCATTATAAGACTATCCCGCTAATAGGCCAGAAATTCCAACATGTATTGAAGTGTTCGAAAATAGATTAGAGACATACGCGCTATAAACTAGAATAAATAGGGACTATCTTGGTTTTTGCATATGCAACAACGGAGCTTGAAATCCAACTGAAAGTAAACGGTGTTAGAGCCTTTTTTTTATTTCAAAAGCAAGTATCTACGTTATCGACAGACACCAAGTAGCTTGTCGATTTGAGCCCTCCAGCAGGAAAATGGACTAACAAGAAGGTAATCACCTGCCACGGGTTCTGTTAATGTGCGAGTTAAAAATGATTTAAGCACAAGAAGCACTGTGATCTTGTTTTAATTCTGCTGTCATGGCTTCTGCCAATCTCTTCGCTAATCTCCACTACAATTTGGGGCGTATAAATTGCAATCTATCTATTGGTTTAAATTTCGGCACACTTCGTTCAGCCTGTGCAAGTGCAAGAAGACTCCAAAGCGCTTTCAGTATGAAAATGTTATGCCCACAGCTGATCAGCCGCAGAAAAGTCGCCAAGTGCCACAAATATAACAGCAAGCAATTCAAAGCAAACCTCTCAAAATTATTCAGGGG
>JANBQQ010000097.1:33217-49408 GCA_027577275.1 Coemansia sp. RSA 988 | reverse complement strand
AACGATTCCACACCTATCTATAGACAACCAAGGTTGTATGTTTGGAATTTTCTACATGGAGTAGCGCCTGGGCACACCCGCCTAGATCACTTTACTCCGTACACTGTGATCTGTGTGTTTGGGCCTGGCTTTTCTGGCTTGAGTAGACTAAAATGCACACTAAAAGCTTGAGTTTTACGTATTAAAATATATCACGTGAGAGCGCAGGATTGGTGGAGGGGAGTTGCCAGTATCACCCCACTTTTCTTGCACAAGCCAAAGTGGGTGGACACAGCAATTTTTCTCTTTCCGCATTCTGTTTTACTTTGCTAGGCCGCTTTTTATTCTTTTCTGCTAACGGCGGACACACGCCAATCATGGTCCGGTTCTTCCAGCAGAAGCATTCATACGAGTAAGCATTCGGTAGTGTCTGCTCATGAATTGAAGTTCGCAGAGACAGGTGCTGAAAATCTAACGCGCCTTTGCATTTATTTGTACGCTGCTGCACATATGTTGTAGTTACTCATGGAACACAGTATCATATGCCTTCCTGAACCGGTACCCGAACCCATTTGCAACTCATGTGCTGGCGGCGGATACATTAGAGCACCGTATTGACCCCAGCACAGGCGAGTTGCACATTACCCGGTTGCTACGCAAGACGAACTCTGTCCCTCGCTGGGCACGAAGTGTAGGTTGAGTTGTTGCTTCTTTTCTTCTTGCTAGAATCACCTGTTTGACACTGGCCTGTGCATGACCATGTTGCATTGGATCATGCCCCTGCTAACTGCATTTGGATTCTCGGTTATGTAGATAATGCGCGAGAACGATGCATACATCCTCGAGGATGTGGTGGTTGACCCGAATGGTAGCACGCTGGTCTCGAAAACACGCAACATCACGCACACCCGGCTGTTAAAGGTCGAGGAAAAGCAGACTCTGACTATGGATCCTTCCGACAATAGCCGCACTCAGTGTAAAAACGAGACGTGCATTGTATCTAGCATCGGCTACGGACTGAACTCGCGTATCGAGAGCTTTAGTCTATCGCGCTTCTCTGAAAATATAGCCCGCAGCCGCAAAGGCATGCTCTATGTACTCGATCTCGCCCAGCGCAGGGGGCTCTTTCGGCAGCGCTTCCGTATGGAGCAGCGGCGTCTTGAGAACCAATGAGCCGGCTGGTCTAATATTCGCATCTTCGCACATAGAAACTGGCCACGCAATGCTGCATTACCACATTACTTAGGTGTCTGCTGTTTACTGCGGCGTGTCCACGCTTGGAAACGCCTTATTTTCCGCAAAATAAATTTTAGTAGAAATGCCAGTGCGTGGTTGTGAGACGAGTTACGCTTGACCAGGTCTTGCGATGTGGAAGCAGTCTCTGCCGAAGAAAATGATGGCGCGTGTGCGCAGGCAGCGAGCAGGGGTGTGAGGACACTACGGACATGATCGACATCACCACAGCACCACGGGCGCCCAGAGGCCTGCGCGTGCGCGTGTGCGTGTTTTGTTGACACTGGGCTTTCTATCCCACGGGCAGGGAGCCTGCTTGATTGACGCGCCAGTGCCCAGAACACAGTTCCACAAACCCCTCTTTTCCCTCAACTTTGATTCTTCTCAACACCCTCATTTGCCGCTCTCTTGCGCACACACTCGACAACAAACAAACAGGACGCGTGCTTACGCACGAACCATCTACTCCACTTCTCCCTACCACAGCACACTTGCGCGTCACCAGCGCCGAGACAGGTCGCTGGAAAAGGGACTGTGCAGAACTAGCAACGAAAAATCTGCGGCAGAGGCTGCCCATGAACCGCTCGACTCCCAAACGCTTCGAGAGCCGCGACTACTACCAGCGCCCAGGACAGCGTAGCACATCAACAGAAAAAGAGAAAAAACGCCTCGGCGAGGAAGGTGCTCTCTTCCACACCAATCTCACGTCTGTCAACATTGCCACTGCCTTTGCACGCGCACGCATCAACTCTGACACAATTAAGCGGCGCCCTTCTCATTTGAAGGGCACGCCAATGTCTCCCTCGCAGATCCCACACATGAATCTCAGCGGAATCCCAGAGGGCCACGACCCACGAACTCATTTCGAAAGCGCGGCCGCGCCGCGCCCCCACGGCGCGCGTCCTGTGCGCGACATCACATCAAAAAGTGCTGCTCGACACGCCATGGCTGGCTACCAGGACATGGATGTTGATTCGCCTGGTTATGCAGCCAGTGGCCAGACAGGTGGTGCGGTGCTGCCAGACGGCTTTCTGCGCGAGCGAAACTGGGACCAGGCGCACACTGTCGCGCCTGCCTGGCTTCGAAGAGTACAGAGCCAGCGGAACCAGCCAGAGCAGCAGGACATTATGCAGGAATCGCCACCGCCTGGAATATTTGATACGCCCTCGCACGCTATCGGCCGCTCTGGTATTGCTGGTGCTGCAACGCTTTCGTTTGACCCACTTACCGATAACCTGATTGACATGGAGACGCCCTACCCTGAACGCGCCGCGTCTGGCGCCGGCGGTGATGTGGGGCGTCCTGTTAGCAGCGTACATGCTAGGAACAGTCACGGTCGCGCATACATGAATGGCGGCACTACTGTTGAGCGGACGGCGGACAACAGACTGAGGGGTACTGCGCTTACTGCATCTGCTGATCACGGAGGCGATAAAACAACAGAAATGCCTGGCGCACGCAATCGGTACTCTCGCCCCTATGAAGACAGCGGACAGGATGCCTATGCCGCTTATCGGACAAGCGCAGACTATGGCGATGGTGACGATGATCCACCAGCGGCGGGTGCCGAGCGCGCGCGCACTAAAAGCGGTAAGACACCACGGCCGCAATCGCGTTACTCTCTGCGCTCGTATATCAACACGCCCGGGCGACTTAGTTATGACCGCGACTTCAACCCTCACGAAGAGGGCCATGATGAGTACCAGCGCAAGGATTCAGATACAGCCAGCAGAAGAAGCATGCATGTGCCGACGCCATACACTGCGCGCATTAAAGGCCCTGGCGCGTTCCCAGCAACTGCGCAGCGATTCTCTCAGCGTAGGCCCACTGCACATGATGTGAGTGATAATAATAATGCTCCTTCGCCAACCCATCCGCGGCGACCATTGACCCGAACTGCTAGCGGTAATGCGGCGCTTGTTGACGTTGATCTTCTTACCAACCACCGTTATCTCAGCCACGGCGACAGCGTGCATCGCGGGTGGGGTGAATACACTCAAAATGAGGACGCGGCGGAGCGGGAAACTGTGCACTCATTTAGCGACAGCTTTATCAGCAACTCTACCGCTGGCGGTGGCGATAATGGCGAAGATGCTGAGCGCGACAATCCAACATTGATGAAGCGCTTGCTACGCAACATTGCTGCTGGCTGGTCCGGCTCGACAGGGTCGTTCGCAGAACGTTTGTCGTTTGTGTTCTTCATGCTGTACTTTCTAGTCAAGGAGACCTGCGTAGTACTGGGCATGTTTTTGTTCCGGCTAGCGTTTAACTGCATCATTGGTCCGGTATACAGTGGCATCCGCGAAGTCATACTTCTCCCAACTTCCCTTTGGAACGTACTGACGCCGGGGAATTCATACGACACTGCACAGTCTATGAAGCATATTCTGACTGGGCTTTCGGTGGTTGCGCTGTCCATAGTTGCTGGCCAGTATGGCCAGCCTGTGCTGTCTAGCCTGGGCGATCTCTCGGGGTTATCTCCTGCCAGTGGCTGGAGAACGCGCGCGCCGTTGCCAATCACACCACCTGTTAATTTGGAGCCCTTGACTGACGAGGAGGTTGATCGTCTTGGCGGCCATGGTTCAGCTGTTGTTAGCCGCTTAATTAGCGTTGAGCAAATGATCAACCAACTCTATAGCCTGCTGGACAATGTCAAATCTCATCACGAGGATGAGACGCAAGATGTTCGCGAATCGTTAAAAAGATTGCAGCAGGAGCGCCAGACCCTTATTGACAACAAGCGAGGCGAACAACAGCGTATTGACAATCTTGAACGAGAGTACAGCAGCATGAAGCGCGATATAAAGGTGAGCTCGGCCAATGGCGCCGAAACTACCAAGCTTGCCAAAGAGCTGCAGACGCTGAAGAAGTACATTGACAAGCTGGCCAAATCTAGTTCCGGGAAAGGCAAGGACTCGGGAACTAGTCTTGCCGATGTGCGGCAGCTTGTTAATGATGCGATTAAAGTTCAGGAGAGCGACCTGAGGGCGATGCTTCAGCCAGAATGGCTTACCACTGATGGGGATGCCGCGTACGCCAACGTGGCAAGAATGATAGAGGGCGCGCTTAACCGCTATACCAACGACCGCCTGGGCAAGACTGACTTTGCCCTCTTTTCAGTTGGCTCGCGGATTATTCGTGAACTTACGTCGCCGACGTTTGAGCCGCCAGCGAGCGGACTGAGACAGAGGCTATGGCGGGGTATGGGGATGGTCTCGTCACATCAGCCAACAACGATCCTTGACCCGGATACGCATGTGGGCGAATGCTGGCCGATGCTTGGCAGCAGCGGCCAGGTGGCAATTCATTTGGCGCAGCCGGTTGACGTGTCTGACTTTGCCATTGAACATGTCGCAAGAAGCATAGCTATTGACTGGCGCAGTGCACCACGCCATATTGAAGTATGGGGGTATGTTTTTAGCGGCAAAAGTAGTGATGGTGGAGATGCCACAGATACGCTGAAGGCTGGCGAACAGGAAACGATGTTGGTAAACGTTCAATCTCAGCATGTGCTCTCCGATATCACAGGCCATGGCGACGATGAGACCAACGCTGAGCCTGGTGGCACACATACTGACGGCGCCGATATTGCCGTGTCGGATGAGACCAGCGCTAATGAAGCAGGTGAGCATACAGATACCAGCACTAAGGCGGCCATCGAAAACCCGCCCCTAGCAAACAACAATCCGGAATATGGTATTGAGAAGCTAACATTGTTAGCATCGCATGAATACGCGCCTTCTGATGCGTCTGCGCTGCAGATTATTCGTCCTATCACCCATTCTGAAAACGCAGACGGCACAATTCGGGTGCGCACAATAATTCTCAAGATAAAGTCAAACTGGGGACATCCGAACCACACTTGCTTATATCGATTCCGCGTGCATGGTCATCCGGTGGCAATCTGAGTTTGTTGATGTGCGATTCCACTTGCTGACCTGTATTTAGGCGCTTCTTTTCGTTATTATTAATTACCATTTGTCGCTGATATTTTATTAATGTTAGCTTAGCGAACTCTTTTTTATATTACCATTAACTTTGCCTATTTTCTATATCAGCTGCATTTATTTCATATGCACTGTGATTGTGAATATACAATATAAAAATCCTAGGTTTCTAGTTGGCACTAATTTCTTCTCGACAGTCTTTCTGTCTTTGGTCAAAAAATAAAGCAGAAATCAAATGCCATTGGCACAACAAAGGCAAACAGACAGCTAGTCAACAAGTATGTTGATGCATACATGGGTGTTAGAGGTATTCAGCATGAGAACTATGGCCAGATGTCACAAATAGCAGGGTATGTGAACGCCGAGATCAAAAAAGCATACCTTGATAACGTAAATCTGTGGTTTGGCGAGATTCTACGTCGTACGATCAATGTTCCGTTGGGCGCGAAAGGTCATTAAAAGACGCTGGAGGAAGAGATGGATGGGCAAAGAAATGCTGAAAAAAAACAAGACCTACTCTAAGCAGATCTGGACACCTGCTTGCAAGATTAAAAAATGGACTGCGTTCGAGCAACTCTGAGTACGACAAGGTTGGTCCTGAGGCCCAAGTCATCTACAAGAAGCTTGCTGATACCAAGCCCACGTCCAACGAAGCAACTCTCAGCAAGCAACCGCCCAAGCATCTGCTTTCACACGACAGCGACAGTGGCCGGCCGCTGATTAAATTGCTCTGGGTGCAACCATTAACGAAACAACAAATACACCTCCATTACAGCCCGACTCGGCTATTGCTGATGCCGCTCTCATGGGGGCGGCATTCCACAGGGTCAATATGCAAAAGCAAGATGCTTGATAGGCACCGCTAGGGGACCATCTCAATAGATAAGTAATTAGGAGAATGCCAAAGGATGTGGAAGAAGTGCGAACGAGCAAAGGGTGATTGAATTGATGCCAGAAATGAACAAAATACTAATACGCAATGTCTTTCTGCCGTTTCCTTCTTTTCCATTAGCACCGCTAACAACGACTCTGCCCTTACACAAACAACGCCTCCACCCGCAACGCAAACGCACTGCCTGTTTGGCGCAAACCCTCCATACCTTCTCTTGCGAAAATAATATTTTCTAAAGGCTAAAACTTTTGCAAAATATAGCAATTTGGTGTCAAAACGATTGGCATGGCAAGAAAGAGTATGCATTAATTGGCATAGTTGCATTGCATCAATGGCAATATTGGATTAATTTACTGTACCTTTTCAATAAATTTTGTGCAAGTAGAAATGGAGTATGCTAAATCCTAATGGTGCTGAAGTGATAATCATTTGATAGCGTTTTATGTTGACTCAGTCTTTTAAAAGTATTGCATAAAGTGCTGAAACAAAAATTCAAGAAAATGCTGGCATGTAGAAGATGGGTTACAATAAATGTATTAACATAGGTAAACAATCCACCCAGGATGCAGACAAATAGCAGAATTAAAGAAGAATCGAAGTGTTGGAGCGTCGGTTGTTGCTCCAACAAACAAGATACTTACACAAAACATTTTTTGCTTTTTTCCATTTTAATAACACATCTGGGCGCACTACCGAAGTTAGTGCCTTCTGTCCCCATATGCAAACGATGCTTTCACTCACGACGGGAACGCCATTCGTTTCTGTTATACACCCAGCACACCGATTACCACAAAAATGATCTTAGCTAAACGTCGGCACTTTTGCAGAAAACATGACACTAATAGCGGAAGCGGGCATAACCACGGTTCTGTCTCGTTTTGACGCTGGGAGAATCCACATTATTGGTTCATGGTTTAATTGGATCAGACCATTCCTAATAAGAAACATGCGATGTGCGGTGATGTAAAGCATTTGGGCACTTACTCTTTATTATGTCAATGGCGGTTGCCTGCAGTTGAAATAGTGCATATTCAGATGGTAAACATATCGTTAGCATTGGCCGCTGGTGCCAATGCCGTTGCCTCAACTGGGGCCGTCAGACGCAATCGTGCATATGTTCGGGACGATCAACCAGAGTGTTCAATGCAAACAACATCAGATAGATGTGGTGATTGCTGCTGCCGTGCATAATTGCAACAGTCTGCGTGGCTGGACGACGATCCGCGTACACAACAGTAGCTAATAGAGGCGACAATTGTCACCATCCACTGTTGAGATATTGCCATATCAGTCAACAAAAGCACATTGCATTAACTGGCTTTAGATATGCCGACGGGTTTTGCCTGATGCATAGAAGCGCGTTTCCAACACATACAGATGGTGGTGCTCCTTCATGTCCGAGAACAGCGTTGGTCACAGGAGTATTAGGTATTTGTGAAGAAAATTGCAGACCTTCTCACCTGCCATCACCTCGTGAATGAGCGCATGTGGTGCGTGGCCAAGCTATTCAATGATTGTCGGTGGGATCTGAGACAAGCGGGAACCAAGACAACGCGAAACAAACAACAATATTGCCAGGGATGGACCTCCGCCTCCACATTCCTGTTTTTCCGTCCAGCCGCTGGCAGCTGGCTTGAGAGGCTGTGCTGACGCAACAGAACCTGCGCTCAGCCCACGGTAGCTGCAAGAAGCGGAGTTGTCAACGGCGCAATCTCTCCGTGTCCACCACCTGTCCCTGTGCGCTGCAATAATGCTCCAGCTGATGCTGTCGCTGGCTGCATTGCATCGCCATTTAAGGTGGCCATTCTGCAAAGCGTTCGCTGGCTGGCTGCATGTATGTTTCTTATTCTGCTGCTCTTGTTACTTTCTGCGGACTGTATATAACCTAGAACCTGCGCGTCGCTTGTTTTCTTGACATTCTACCACCTCCTCGACTTGCCTCCAGACTTCATGGTCTACCGCTAGCGTTTTCAGTGATACTTTCCAACCATTTTGTTCTCATTCCCTGGATTCATATCAGACCAGTTGCTGCTTCTGCGCTACGTACACGGCCTGTAAATCTGTGCTTCTTTGCTTACATTTTGGTGCTGCCTGTATCCGGCTCCCTGCTTCTTGCATCTGTCACCAGGCTCTCAGACATCATACCACGGTGCCGCTCAGCGTTTTACTCTCCGCTGTTTTTCCCCAGCTTATTGCGGCTTGCATTACCCTACTTCACCATCGACAGCAGTCAGGGCGCGTGAGAGCCTTGCGCCTGACGATACGCTTGATTTCGTGATACCTTTGTCCAACATCGCTTGCCTTTCGGTACCAGCAGAGCACAGATGTCTGACAACTACACACTCGAGAAGGAGTCGCAGTATGAGAGCGGCGGCGCTGGCGCCAGCCCGTATCCCGTCTCTGTCTATAAACACAGAACGACTGAGTTCCGGGTGGTAGTCTGCCAGGTGCCAGGCCCCCGCTGCCATCTCGTAATGTGCCTCCCCACGCCGTGTACCGACCACAAGGGCAAGCCGCACACGCTTGAACACAGTAAGTATTACAGTTCCAGCAGCGGCGTTCTGTTTCTGGACAACGGTGTCATCCGCAGTATCTGCGACAAGCAGATTCGTGCTGGCCTGCATATATTAAAGAACATGTCGAATGCCAACTATATTTCTTGCAAAACCACGATCTGCTCTCATAAGCCTTCTCTCTTTTTTTTACTCCATCACGCCTTCCCCACACGCCTGCGTGTCGACATATATTGTCCGATTGTAGTGGTGTTCTGCGGCTCAAGGAAGTTTCCGTATCTTGGATACATTGACGCGGTGGCCTCGCACAATCTCGGCCAACCCATGAACGCGACCACTCACTGCGATATGACCTTGTTCAAGTTCGCTGGACTTGGCCAGGAGGCCGCCGCGAACTTCCTCCCCGTCGTCTTCGATCACGTCATGCACCCGCTCATTGAGGACGACAATTTCGCCACTGAGGTAATATGCCATTCAGAGCAGTTCCACTGCAAAAGCCATACAAGAATCTGCGTCCTTTTTCCCATATATGTTTCTCCGCTTGTTCTCCAAATCAGGCATTGTCTCGGGTCTGCCATCCCTGTCAATTTGGCCATCACGGTGGAATACACGCGCAGACAATGCCTGACATGGCTGGGTTTTGCGCCATCCCACGGGTTCTCTTATGTATCTGTAGCTTGGCTATGCGTTGTATCTGCAGTACATAACGAATGGCCTTATGCAGTTACAGCATACTGTCAAGCCAGGCTATAGATACATACAAACATCTCCCGCCTTTCGCGCCTCTGCATCAGGGCGGCATCGGTCATTGCTGACAGAAATTTAGGCATATTTCCCGGCCACGTGCTCGCTTGTCTTTATCGCCCTGAATGGGTGGATGTGAATGCTCACACATTTGTGCATGGCTGGCTGACTGTCTAAACCATCCTTGGATACACAAGGGAAAACAGACATTTGCGCTTCACTTCTACTACCCCCCCCCCACATGTTGAACAATGCCCAGATCACGCTCCGACGTCGCTTCAGATAGTCGCACCATTTGTTCTGTGCGCTAAGCTGTTATTGCTGTTGCTGGATGCATGCAATACATGGCTTGTTCTTGTTTAAAGCGCCCTGATCTAAGCACATGTGGTATGCGCCCGGCATTGTGCACTCGCTACTGCACATTATTTGGCACATTCGACCATATTTATCTATACTGGCTGCTGCACCTGCGCCAACATTTTCCACCTTATTAATTCCTACTGATGGGCTCCTTTTTTCCTTTGCATGCCGCGTAGGTATATCACGTTGATCAGGACGGACGCCAACAAGGCGTTGTGCTCAGCGAAATGAGCGACTTTGCTTTCAAGGAGAGCTCGGTGCGCTCACACTGGCTGCGAAAAATGATTTATCCGTCTTCATCGACCTATGCCTGGGAGTCCGGTGGCCTGCCAGAATATATCGAGACGCTTACCACAGCAGAAGTTCTCGAATATCATCGCAAGTTCTACAATTATAATAGCCTTACTCTGATCCTGGTTGGATCATACGACAAGTGCCCTGCTGCCATCTTCGACGCGCTTGACGCGCTGGACGATGAAATTGCCGTATCGCCGCCAGTTGTCAAAAAACCAATGCCGCTGCTCCCGCAGAGAAGGAAGGGAAAATCTCGCGAAAATCACACCTTTGCCTCTGAGAAGGTTGACACAGGCACAATGGCGTTTGCTTGGGAAGGGCCACCTGCTGAGGATGTCGAGACACATATTGCATTTGAGATGCTTGTCGACTACCTTGTCAATGACGCTGGGTCTCCGCTATGTAAACGGTTTACCAATCGTCCTGTACCCATTGCTGGCAACATTAAATTTAATATCATGCCCTACTTTCCAGCCATTATTGAGCTGAGCTTTACCGAGGTACCATTTGCAGGCTATATGTCGCATGCGGCAGCTGCTGCAGAAGCCACATCGTGCCGCCATAGCACAACTACGCCAGAGTTCTATCCATCTCCGACAGATGCATTTGGTCCTACTGATCTAGCCAAACTTCATGACAACGTTTCTAACCTGCTTGCGCCCAATTATTACAGGAAGCAGGTGGTTAGCACTCTCATGTACATAGTCGATCGGTGGCTTCCCAACAACTGGCCTATAGTTCGCGGATATATGGATATGCGCACCGAGTCCTTGGCTGCTGCCTTTCCTCGGAACGCCATGGCCGATAAGGAATGCGATGGGCTTGTCATGATGCTCGCCCGCGACGCCGTCGCGTATCACCTGTCGCCAGCATCTACATGTCTGCCCCAGCCAGAGTTTGCCTCTCGCGGTCGCTTATTCTCTGTTCGCCAGCAATTGACGCAAAAGGGCTATTCGTTCTGGCAGTCTTTGATACAAAAGTGGCTTCTGGATCAGCCAATGGTGCACTTGGCATTGCATCCTGATGCCAAAATAGGCATTACAGCCGAAGCCGAGCGCATCCTCATTCAGCAGTATCGCATTGAGAACATGTCTCTCGAAGAACGAGCAGCCGCGCAGCGGCGGGCAAATGAAACATCGGAAATGCCAAAGTCTAAGATTCCGAAAGAAGCCCTGGATGCACTGCCGCCTGTCCCAGATATCTCAAAAGTGCAGCTTCCCGTATTCAGTGGCCACAACTTTGACCCCAGTAGCCCAGCAACCGCGCGGGCGCCCTTTTCAATTGGCCGGGTGTTGGCTGTTCCTGGTGCATCGGAAGCAAAGTTCCAAATCTCTCTCCCGCTCGCTGGCCTAGCAAGTGATCTTCGGCCTTACTTGCCAGTTTTTTCCAAACTTATCCTGGCACAGGCTGGGCTGATTATTCCGTGTGCCATTGCAGACAAGGTCCGGGAGAGCACTTGCCTGCCAGTCGTAGAGCCCGTTGGTATGCCGCTCGTGTATCTAAACAGCGATCAGGTTGACCGTGCATGTGGCTCAGTGCTAAACACGTACGATGCGTGCATTGGAGCGTACATGACCCATGGATATCCCGGCGACTGGCCAGATGAGGCACTGACTCTGTACGGATCTATGAAAAGTGACGATCTGAATCATTCATTTGCGCTGCTTGTAATTAAATTGTTATTTGGAGACTTTGGTACGGAAACGCTTTACAAGACTGCTGCAGAACTGGAGAAGGTGAAACTGAACGCTCGAGCAGCAGCTTCTCCGCCACTTATAGATACGCTGGCATGGCTTCGCGTACCTGGCCCATTAGATGCTCGCGCCATCGCAGACCCTGCCTATAACTCTGATGGACTTGTCGAGCATCCAGTACACGAGTCTCTGGGCAGAGCGGTGAATCATTATTTTCAGACCCCATTCCTTTCTGGATTGACAAAGTCGCTGGGTGCGGCGCTGAGAAGCGACGGAATGGCACCTGTGCAAAAATGTCGCGCAATGGACGCAGTAGAAAGGATCCGTGCGCATCTTGTCAACGGTGTCACCCGCAATGGACTTGCGCACATTTCATTTCCCAATGAGGTTGCTGCGAGTGAGGCTCGCAAAGCGGTGGATAATATTGCCAGCATCTGGAGCTTTTACACGGGTGCATGGCTGGATAGCCTCCCACATACACCTGCGCCTAGTTCTCCGAGCGATTCCTCGATTTACTACAGGGTTGAAAATGATCCATCCACCCATCGACGCAAAAAGCAGCGGACAGAACCAGTCGATGTAGCCAATCTAGCCTCTAGCCAAATTCTTGCAAAGCCATATGGGTGCAAAGACTATGTGCCCCTCAAGTCACCGGTGGGTATACATCTGAGATTGGCAACCATACAGACATCATACGTGGGCGTGCAGATTCCTCTGGAGCTAAACTATGGACCAGATCTGGACTCAGAGGTTTCAATAGAAAAGCAGTTGCTAACGCTACCTGATCGCGATGTGTATGCATTGCTGATATTTACAACAATGCTAAATCGGTCTGGGGGGCTTATTAAGAATGCTATTCGAGGACGCGGGTATGCCTATGGCGTTGGTGTTCACCCGAGAATAGATGAAGGCTTCTTTGCGGTTTACATAAGCCATGCAGTGGAGCCGATAAAGTCGCTTTACGCACTCTGGGAAACAATGCATTTTCTACAACCAGAGGATTCATGGAATGAGGCTATCAACGACTTTGAGCTAAACGCTGCCCGGTCTGTGTTCCTGCTCAGAAGATACACGGACTTATCGGAGATGCTGGAGCTTGATGATGCAAGATCGCTCTTCCTCGGGTACACTGGACTGGAGCAGCGCATGCTCTGGATAACCAAGCATGTGGAGGCAATTTGTCTGGAAGATATACGCCGCGTATTTGTAAAATACTTACTCCCGTTAGTCTCAAAGGAGATGACATCTGCACTTTACCTTGTAATCACACCGCAATACACAGGCGAGCCTGAATCCGAATTTCTTGCTCGCTTGAATAGCAACGCATATGGCATTGACTTTAAAAGCGTCAATCTGTCAGCATTAGATCCAATCGCTCATATCTAGGATCTGTAGTGTATACTATATTCAAGAAAACTATTAGCGCGTTAAAAAAAATATTATTTGCGTGGTGAGAGGCAAAGTTTATGTGTGGATGACGTTCGTGGTTTGCGTTTGCAAGCAAGAAGAATTGACCAAGAAACAAGACAGCACCTTTTGAGAAATGTAAAACAAACAATTTTATCAACGTCATAGCAATAAAATATAACATATTCAACTTACCTCGATGTCGCCCTTATTCCTGTAAATGAGGGTGTAGTTAGATGTGGAATCGTTAAACGTCACAAGGTTTGCCTGGTTATTCTGCTTACCAACAATCCATCCACCCGTGCGCAATAAACACCCACACCCCACCCACAACGCAGACGCATTGCCTGAATAGCACAAACTCGCAATATCAAATCCCACCAAAATAATCAACTGCCAACGCTAATAATTTTTTGCAGAATACAATATTTGTCATTGCACCACATAAGAGTAAGCTATCGGTAGTGCGACAATTGTTCAGCCATTATATTCCAATTGTTGATACACAGATTAGCATGGATCATCTCTATAAGAGGGCCACGCATACACATAGCAATCTTGTTTCCCTTCGTTTAGATACGAAATCTCATCTTGGTGATACTTTCTTTAGCAACTCATTTCTAAGACTATCGAGCTCAGGTTTTAACACCAATCTCACTGAAAATTAATCATGTCAGATGTCATTGTTTTTGGATTGTCTGGGCCCTCGTGTGCGGGAAAGACTACGATTGCACTTAACCTTGTCAAGCTATTTCCTAAAACGGTGGTCATTCATCAGGATGACTTTTACAAGGTAAGTTTTGGCCACCTCAAAACTCAACTGATCATTACAATGAAAATCTGCGCAAAATATTGAGCTCACGCGTTTGAAGTTTGAGCAGTTGTGTATCTCCAAGCCATTAGCCAGACAACCAGATACCATTCAATAAGGAGGTTGGTGCTCAGGATTGGGACTGTCCTGACGCATTTGATATGGAAAAGCTGATCAATACGATACGAGCAATGCGGGGACGGCTCGGAAAGCATTCCGACATCGCAAACAAGGATGTAGACATCATTGACGAGCAACTCCACTACGCTTCACAGTGGGCGAATCCGCCTGCAGATATCGATAGTGCTGTATCTTCGGATGAGCTTGAATCGATGCGACAGTGGATACTCAAAAACCTTGGAATAAAGGCAGTTGATGATACACCTTTCTCAGTTATCCTTCTTGACGGAATACTTTTATTCCATGATAGAATTGATGACTGTGCTTATCCAGGCTCGGAGTGCGATGTTGGACTATTTTTGATTGCGCAGCATCATACGTTAAAACAACGCAGAGAGGCACGCACTGAGTATGCTACAAAGGAGGGGGCTTGGGAGGACCCACCTGGGTATTTCGATGCAATTGTGTGGCCAAACTTTGTAAAGTACCACAGTGCGATTATTAAAACATACCCTAATCTTGTTGGTGACACTGCTGGCGGACAACTAGATCGCAAACACCAGTTGCAAGATAACATTGTTGTTTGCTCTTCGAACAATTCTGTTCAGGAAACGCTTTACGAATGCGTAAGGGCCATTGTCGAGGTATGGAAGAATCGCAAATAGCATCTATACATTTATAATTGTAAATGAAAAAGATATAACAGTTTATTTTGATGGTAACAGGCCACACACCGATAGCACCTCCGCCTGTAGGATGTCGATTCCCATCCTGGTACGGCTGCTACAGCATATTGCCTGTGGCAACAAAACCGAAGGAGCAATTCTGGTACACTCTCTAATGATGTCATTGCTGAACTGGGCAGTGTCAACGGTTTTCAGCTTGTCAGCTTTAGTGATTACGAGTTGCACCGGCACCCTGTACTCTTCAACAAGCTCCAGAAAATTCTCATCGGTGGATTTTAGCTCGCCTACCTTGGCCTCGACAAGCAAAAATACACGCCGCAACCTATAATGAGTAAAGATAATGACAACATATAATCCAGATCTACAAAGTTTAGGCCAGCGCTATACAAGCTGTAGCACACACATCATAATGACGGAAGCAGATGCTTACACCTTGCGCTTGGATAGATAGTCAGTGATAAAGTCGCCCCACTCGTTACGGCTTCGAAATCCATAGCCAGGCATATCAACGATGTTGATTTCACCTGGACCAGCGCGCGATGAAAGAGCAAAAAAGTTGAGAGCAGAAGTGTGGCCAGGCTTTTTGGACGTTTTGACAAGCTTCTGCGAGCAGAGAACGCTGTTTATCAAGGACGATTTGCCGACATTGGAGCGACCGGCAAATGCTACCTCTGGATGGGTGAGATGGCGGTAGTGATGCTGCTTCACAGCTGCTATCAAGAACTTTGCGCTACGCTGGCGGAAGAACTGGGCAACTTGATTGGCCGCTTGGGTCTGAGGGGCTGTGGCTGTTGATTTGGAAGCGATATCTGTCAGCGGCGATTGAACGCGGGCATGTGTGTGTACAGAACGACTTGCGCACCAGACAATTGGTGGTGACGTATTCAGTACAGATATAATGTGTAGGCTGCGCAATGTCGACCTAGCCATCTGAATCGGTATTGGCCAGCCAGTGCGAGAGAGGGCATTGCAAATAGCGCGCATCAATGAAATACAAATGACGAGAAGATGATCACTCCAGATATGCCGGTGGTGGCAATAGCAGTATGCAGGAAAGCGCACTGTGCATTATAATCTGGGATATGTTATGGCACTGGCACGATATTGAAGTGCAGGCAAAAACGGACATGCACCAAACCCTCGCAGATGCGAGTTTAGTTTTCGCCGATCTCTTGATCAATGAAGGACATGAACCTCCACGGCAGCTAAACAGGCGGAAGTGGCAGCAGCGGCAGAAATTGCTGGCGACTGGACGGATGTGAAATGGGCGGATGAGAGCTGCAGGATGGCGCCTTGTCCATGTGCGCAGCATCAGCTGCCGCGAGAACGAATGACCGTGAGCAAAAGCACCCTGCGGCAGGAATCAGGGCTTGTGGACGACCCCCTATCCCGCGACCCAAGACAAGTTGCCTGGCCATATCGACTTTTCTTCTCCCATCCCAGCCGCTCTTCTCTTAGTTCAGACATCTCGCATCGTTAACCGGCCAGCCAGCCAGCCAGCCATCCAGCCA
>JANBQQ010000097.1:0-33117 GCA_027577275.1 Coemansia sp. RSA 988 | reverse complement strand
CCAGCCATCCAGCCAGCCAGCCATCCTTCACGACATTGCTTTCCATCTACGAGAACTTTGAGCACAAACGCTTGTCGCCATCATACACCCACACCTGTACTAACTCCACGGCAGTGCGCCCAGAAGCCCCTCCCCCCACCACCATCCGCAATGGAACCGCGAGTCCTGGTAGTGTCCCTGTTTGCACCATATTCGGTGAACTTTGATGCGACGCTCACAAGCCCAGGCAATACCAGCACGGTGTCTGATCGGCAGTCCGGGCGCAGAGGGTCGATGGGCCGCAGTTTGATTTGGAATGGCCGGCGGAGCAGCATGCACCGCACGCCCACTACGCCGCTCGGCCGCAGGGCAGAGCCGCACAGTCGCAGACGGTCAACATTTTCAGTCAACTCAGTCAAACTGGCACCGATCTCACGGGGAAGCACCAAAGCCTCATACGGGGACAACAGCAGTGGCGGTGGCGGCAGTAGCATCACTCCGCCGCATGAGTCGGCCAGCCAATTACCCCAGCAGTGGCCCGAAAGCAACGGCGCCGTCCCAGCTGCAAGCCCGGACGATGGGCGCTTTGGGTCAAGGTCAGCGCACGCGGATGCCAAACCTGGACCCTCGCAGCTAGGATACACTATTGACGAGGCTGCTGGTGCGTACACGCCGCCGCCGGACACGCTGGACTTTACGCGCAAGCAGAATCTCGACCTGATGCGCGAGAAGCGGGACCAGAAATCTGGTGCTGGAAAGCACAACCGCCTGCTGCGCAACACCCTGCAGCCTTCCGACGATGCCCGCGTACAGTCGGCAACTGCTACGGCCCTATCGCCGCTAGCCAACGATATTGCGACGGTATCTCAGGATGCCGATCAGCAGTCGCTCACGGATGGCATTTCCGGGCTTCAGGTCGCCGGCGAGTCGCCAGGAGCGCCCGCTATAGCGTTGCCCAATGCCACGGCGGTGGACCCCAGCACGGGAGAGCAGTTTTCCGTCGAGCATCTTAATGTGGGCAACATTGGACTGTTCAACGCAGTCAATGCCAGCCTGGATCTCTTTGCCGAACGCGTGTGGATAGGTGAGCTGGGAGTCTCTACCGATGGGTGGTCTAACGAGCGCAAGGCTGCAGTTTCCGACAAGCTGCTGGATGAGTTTGAGACGCTACCCGTTTTTGTTACGGACAGCGAGTTTGAGGGCCACTATGCCCGCTTTTGCAAACAGGTATGTGTTTAGGAAGCGCACCATATGTATGCATCTGCGTTCCGTGTCTTTTACGCGGCCAGGCGCAGCTTGCCTTGCCTTGCGCCGTCGTCGCCACACTGCTAATTTCAGTTGACTGTGTGCATGCAATATATGTTCTTTATAGCTCATTTGGCCGGCCTTCCATTATATCATGCCTGAAGTGCCGCACTGGCACGGCTGGGAAAAATCCGCATACGAAGCGACGCTGGCGACGTGCGAAAAGTTTGCTGACCGCATTGTGGAGATATACCGCGACGGAGACATCATCTGGGTCAACGACTACCATCTGATGCTGCTCCCCAAATTGCTCCGTGAGCGCCTGCCTGAAGCGCGAGTCGGGTTCTTCCTACACATCCCGTTCCCCAGCTCAGAGATATTCCGCTGCCTCCACGTGCGCAAGGAGCTGCTGGAGGGGATGCTTGGCGCCGATGTTGTGGGCCTCCAGGTAAGTACTCTCTTATCTCCATCCAGAAAGCCCTTCTGTGCAATTCCCACACATGGCACATACACGGGGACACTGGGCCACCACCAAGTCATGTCTTTAATTAAAGCTCGTTGATGCGGCTCCAGCCTCCATTGCCTTCCTTTGGATGTGCCCGCCTGTTGCTTGCCACAAAACTAATTCATCTCATGTGCCGTCGCAAAACGCCTCCCCACTTTCGCTCTACAATAAAACTCGGCCCCTGCCATTGCTGCATGAGCCATGTGCATGACAGCCGCCTCTCATCTTGCTGATAAGCTGCTATGTATGATCAGTCATCCATTCGCTGTAGACATTCTCATACAAGAGACATTTCGTTCAGACGGCTAAGCGCGTGCTTGGCGTCGAGGGCTCTCCGAGCGGTCTGACGCTGGAACGAGGCCATGTAGTAGTTGGCCAATACGCAATGGGCCTTGATCCCATCGGCGTAGAGGACAAGTGGTGAGTTTTCGCACAGGCTGGACCCCGGTGTTCTGATGGTTGATGATAATTTCCTTTTGCTGATCACTTTGCTAAGCTACATCCTTGGGATACGTTGTAGGAGTAACGCCGCTGTGGGCGAGCTGATCGAGTTTCTTAAGGAAAAGTACGCCGGGAACTACCTCCTAGTCGGCCGCGACAAGCTTGACCACGTCAAGGGTGTCCGCCAGAAGCTACTGGGATATGAGTGCTTCTTGGATCAGAACCCAGACTTTGCCGCAAAAACGGTGCTGATTCAGATCGCGCTTACTACCGATGAGCACAACGAGCTGCATGTGCAGGTCATGGACGTAGTCAACCGGATCAATTCAAAGTTTGGAACAATCGAACACCAGCCCGTGGTTTTCTTCCACAAGGATATCCCCTACAGCCACTACCTGGCCCTGCTCTCTACTGCAGATGCCATGGTGATTACGTCGCTTAGGGATGGCATGAATCTAACTTCGCACGAGTATGTGCTCTGCCAGCGCGAGAAAAAGTCCCCGCTCATCCTCAGTGAATTTGTCGGTACCTACGGCTCTCTGAACGGCGGCGCCTTGTGCGTCAATCCAATGGACACCCAAGCCATCGCCCAGGCAATCAAGGACGCTCTTGTCATGAGCAGTCAGGAGAAGCACGACAGATGGAACCTGCTGCATAGACAGGTCCTTACCAACAGCGCTACGAGCTTTGTATCTTCGTTTATCTCGGATGTCGAAGACGCTCATGCTGAGGTCGACAACAAGCGTGTTCCTGGCGGATAAGCTCAGCGGTGGGTCTTTACATTCTACTAATGTGTATCAGATGTCACAAGTTTATATTCTCTTTGCTGCAAGCAATTGATACGCGAATAAACATCAACTCTAGAAGAACATGCAAAAAAGACTTTCAATTACTTGCTCTTGTTGACGGTCCACAACCCTGGTTTGCGCATGCGCTTGACCTTGGCACTGGGCGCCATTGGACGCGTCTTATTGCGGTTGCGGTTTTTGATGTTGGCTGCCTGGTAATAATGCTTTCCGACCTTCATCTTGTTGGTGGCCATGCGAGGTGCCTTCTTATGCTTGGTGCTCTCTTCTGGTATGGTTTCTGCCTCGTCCTCTGCCTCTTCGTCCACAGCCTCCTCACCACCACTCTCACTTTCACTCTCCTCCTGCTCTTCCTCTTCCTCTCCCCCTTCTACCGACGAAAGATCAGTATCCAGCTCTGAATCAGGCTCTGCAACTGCCTCGGTGGTAGTACTCTGGAACACCTCGTCCCATCCGATTTCACCCTCGTTTTCATCTTCAGATTCCTCTGCCACTCGCTTACGCTTGCTCTGTGCAGTCTTGCTCTTATTGGTGCCATTTTCCTCCTCTGAGTCGCTGTCACTGCCGCTGCCTGCGTGTCTCTCTGCCTTCTCCAGCGCCTTGAGTTCCTCGTCGCCTTCCAGATCAACTGGAAGAAACTCTGTAACAACTGGGATTCTGCTAAACCTTTGGCTGACTTTAAGGGCTGCGCGTTTTACATGTTCTTCGCTGTCTTTCTCATCGCCATTGGATGTTGCTTCCTCTTTAGCCTCAGTCTCAACCTCAGCCTCGGCGTGCTGGTCATCTGTATTGGACTCAGTAAGCGGGACGCTAAACTCTGGTGGGGCACGGTAGTGCGGCAGGCGTCCGCGCAGCCAATCGTTGATGACCATCTTGGAGACGACATGCAGGTCAGGCTCTCCACCCTTGTTGAGCTTACCAGTGACGTTAGCCAGCTCCTTCAAAAAGTCGTGCGCATCATCCCACTTGTCGATATTGTAGTGACGTCTGATGTACTCCTTGCGCACACGCTCAAGAATATCTGGAATATAGTCCTCTGGCGAATTAAGACTTTCCGTGCGGATAGAGCCCTTGAGCACAATGTCCGTATCTGTGTCTGAAGACGAAAACTGTACAATCCCTGGGCAGTCGATAAGATAGATCTTGCGGGTCATTGTAATATACTGCCACACCTTGGTTTCGCCGGGAACTGGAGCAACGTTGCACACCTTCTTCTGTCTAAGCGTGTTGATAATCGAGCTCTTTCCTGTGTTGGGATATCCGACGAGTCCGATGCTTATCTGTCTCTTGTCCGAATGCAAGCGAGTAAACTGCCGAAGCAACTGAATCAACGCCCCCTTGCCAAACGATCTAGTAATGCTTGCATGGAACGCCAACGTCGGATGCTCCCGCGAAAGTACCTTGACCCACCGCGCAGTCACCCATGTTGGCACCAAATCCACCTTGTTGAGCACAAATATCAAATGCTTGTGCGGCGCCTCAGCCTTAAGGTACTTTTCAACGTGGCGACAACGCGTTCCTTCGGGATCTCGGGCATCTAGCACATGCAATACAACGTCTGAGGAATCGATGACCTTGTACAGCTCGTTCCAGATGCGTTTGGACGTACCGGCTGTAAGATACCAATCACGCGCTGCTTCAGTGTAGTCCGTCTGTATGTTTGCCAGCAAATTTCCGTCCTTCTTATGATCGTAGCTATCCGTCGAATCGGTGATCTTCTGCACAAGTTGCTCATACCCTTCAACGTTGAGCTTGGGCCGTTTGCGCTGTGATTTGGGCCCGAACGTATCACCAAAGGTCTCCGTATGCAGCATGTTTACACGACCAATCTTGGCATTGTCGTGTAGCAAACTGGTTGGCAGTTTACTACGCCGCAAAAGAACCTGGTACGGATCGTTGATCTTGGCGGACATCTGCTCACGAAACTCCTCTAGCGCCTTCTGCCCAATCACTCGGGTGTTGCCAAACCACTTGCGATTGGGCTCGATACGTGCTGGTGTAGCCTCCGACGACTGAAATGCTGCGGCCTTAACAAGATTCCCTTTGTTGTCGTATTTAGGCTTGCCACCTCGCAGCATGTTGATGTACTGGATCTTCTTCTTGTCGCGGTAAAAGTTCTCGCCCTTTAGCTTTAGGTTCCCAGGAACCTTTTTCGGTCTCGAGGCCTCCTTCTTGTGAACACCCATTGTATGTATATCTTATCGTTGCGCAATACAATTATCTGTTATAAAATAGAGGCAGAACTGCGACTAGAAGAGAGGTAAGGTACATACGCTCTAAGCTCAGCAGCCACATGGAATAAAAGATGTAATTTTTTTTTTTTTGCACCGCATGATCACCGATCGGTTGATTGATCGCCGATCTGGCACTGGTAAGCAGCTTGGGAATGCTGGACATAGTTGCTTTCTTGATTCCTTGTCCTCAATTTGTTTGTTCGAAATTCTGTGCAGCATTGTCATTTAAGTACTTGCTACAATGCAGGAGGTAATTCGTGGCTTGTTTCGTGGTGCCAAGCGCGGTGTCCTAACATCGAAGAAAGGCCGCAACTTTTATAAGGGTAAGCGTTATCTGCCATGGATGCTGGTAAAGGCATGAAAAGAGAAAGGGCCACGACAGCGATAGGACCTACATCAAATTGATGATGAACCGTGTACGTGTGCATATGAGCTGTAGGAAATCGCACGGGATCGATGGGCCGGCACACAAAACATGGCGGCTATGTGATTGATCTGGACAAGGTCCGCACGTTTGTTGTCCCAGACATGACAAACTGCAAGGTAAGTAGCAGCTGTGGTTGTGACGTGCCGCATAATAGCTATTGTTGGAGACTAGTATAACGACTCTGCGAACCTACACTACCTCAAGTTCGTTGCTAACCCTGCTTGAATGGATATGAATTCAAATATGCCATTTGAAAGATATGTAGCTTCAACCGTATGTGTCGCGTCGCGCCGGGAAATTCAAGGTGGACCCACCTACACCCAGTTTGTTTAGCAAAGCCGAGTAGAAGCAAAGGAATTTACTTAATGCACCACTTAACCGCTCTACTTACAAGATCAGACAACTCCTATTTACGGAAACTCGTGGAGCTACGATGATATCATTGGATAGCAAAGCATTTAGATACGCAGAATGATAGCTTTAAAGAATATATCTGTGATTCTAACCCCTCCATAGATAAACGCTTGTCAGCATATTACTCTGTGGACATCATTGTTTACTGGGATTTTCAAAATGTGTTCGCGTTTAGCAAAGATTATTTTGGCGGGATTTGGAATGGCAGGTTTGTGCCGAACAGGCAATGCGTTTGCGTTGTTTGCGCGTGGGCGGAGGTGTTGTTGGGGGTTTGGTTTGCGTCAGCAATGGGGTAGGAAACAGCCATTGGCAATTACCTCTGTTCAGAGGCATGGGTAGCAGTGGCAGTCAACGGCACTAGCAGTGAAAGCCGAGCATCTGCATCTGCAGGACTGGGCTTCATTTGTTTTCCTTGGTAGGCAATATTCTTTAACGAGCCCATATGTCTCTCTCATCTCAAGGCACAGCTGGAAAATGGCAGCCTATCTATCCGCAGGATAAGACATCCGACAAATTGAATATCGTATATTAAGCATACCCACTACATACTCCTCTTTAAGTGAATAATGATAGGTGTTCCAGTTTCTATGTAATTGCTATAAGAGTACTAATAGGACCCCTTCAGCATTTCAACGCGGGAATAATGCTCTTGCAGCACCATGACCTTGTCACACAAGGGAATCTGCTCGCTCACTGCCGGCGGGGAAGCGCGAGTATTATTTATAAAGTATTTGCTGAATAATCTGCCTACAAAAGCGTAGCAGACAGGATAAAGGCAAGAATCTGGGGTTCTAACGCAACGCTCTAATTCATAATATTCTAAAGGTTACTGAAACAGCACTTAGACCAACACGCATCCGCAGTTCGTTTGGTTTGCCAATTTGCCTGCTGGAGTGTTCTGACAGGATGCGATACTTTCAAGGCAAGTTTTTCTATGCTGTGCTGCTGAAGCGCAAGCACGTGTGGATTAAATGGGCGCGTTGTGGATGTATGTAACTATTCTTTCGTGTTGTAAAGTAATTTAGGGTTTTTAGGATTTATCTTTCACTAAAGAAACAATAGAAAAAGTTGTTACTCGCGGGCACAATCATATTTATAATGTCCCGCGTGTTCCTTGCCAACGAGTGTGCACATGTCATAAGCAATACCAGCTACTTGGTTACGTTTCCATGACGTCAGGCCAATGCTGTTTTGCAGCCAGCCTTCGCGTCCATATAATATGTATCTATCTATCGATGTACAATTGATACTAATACTCAGCGTTTCTCTGGCATTTCCCTCTCTTTCATTGCCAACGACAACCACACTGCCAACGACCCCTCTTCCCAGGCGCGAACAATGACCTCTGCGACCCTTGCCCACAGCGATGCAAGCGCACTGCTTGATTGGCGTAAACCCGCCTTACGAACTCCCGCCAAAATAACCAGCTGCAAACGCTAATAATTTTGCAAAATATAGTATGAACAGCCTTGCCACCAACAAGAGCTGCTTTTACACAGCTTAAATAACACTTTTGCCGTAAATAAGGATGCGCTTGTACCTTTCCATTATGTGCATGTGGCGTTTAACAAATTTACATTGGTGACAACGCCGATGAATATTTTCTACTCATCAGATTTAAGACATAGAGCACGGCAAATCATCGCAAAATTAGTGCAATGTTTTTATAGGAGGTTATATCACCATGCAATGCGTGTCGAAAGTTGTTTCCGCATCAGACGACATGTGTAAAAGCTCACACGGGTCTTTGTAGAAAATTAACTTGCGTTTTTATTGGGTTTTCAATGCAGCTTTTATTGAAATCTGCTTTGTCACGACAACCAACGAGTATCACCAAAGGGACTTTTTCAGGGCTCGTCGAAGATTGTGGCATTTGACTGCAAAACGTTATAAAAATCCTGGCGTGGCATGTTTCACAGATTCTTTCCTTGTCCTATTTTCGCTGAACACTTCCATTGCTCAGTTCTTACTGACGAGCAACTCGAGTTTTTTTTTTAGGTTATATTACTCCTTCGAATTGTGCTGTGCAGTGCTATTAGTAATAGCCGATCCTCCGCATCTGTCCCAATACCGAATATACGTGCTATGCCATCTCCCAACAGCATTCAGCCCGGCAGAGACGATGTGGAATGGCAAGAGACCCTCGATGGCGATGGAGAAACCGATGCGCTGCTTCTGACCCCTGCAGAGAACGAAAAGGCCTCATATAAATATGTAGCTGGTCAAGAGGCTCGCTGGCTTGTAACGTCATCGATTCCCATTATAGTGACATACTTTCTTCAATTCAGCCTGGGCTTTGCTAATTTTATAGCTATTGGCAGACTGGGTGGAAAGGAAATGGCCGCGACATCAATGGCATTCATGGCCTCAAATATACTTGTATTGACGCCGACACTTGGGTACGCATCGGCCATGGATACGTACTGTGCCACGACATATACAGCATCGCCGGACAAGAAGAGGGTGGGCATGTATTTGCAACGCGCAATCATTGTGATCATGCTGCATATACTAATTATTAGCCCTATATATCTGAACATAAAGCCTCTAATGCTGTCAATTGGCCAGGATGAGGAAATCGCAGAGCTATGCGGTAGATACATGCGCCTATCGTTAGCAGGATGTATTCCTTGGGCATTATATGAGTGTACAAAGAGGTTTTTACAGGCACAGGGCATAATGCATGCCAGCACTGTCGTCATCATGGTTGTTGCCCCAATTCACTGGCTTAATAGCTACCTGCTTATACTGTCGCCCAAGTTTGGTCTTGGTTATAACGGGGCGCCGATAAACTTGACAATTACATTCTGTCTTATGTTTTTCGGTATTTGGGCGTATGTGGTGTGCAACCGCAAAGCGCGCTTATGCTGGGGTGGCCTTACACGCGAAGCCTTTTCTGACCTTGGGCCATTCTTTAAACTGAGTATCCCGGCTGCAGTAGCAATCAGTGCCCAGGTTTGGTCGTACGAAATTCTAACGCTGATGGCATCATATTTTGGACCTGACCCACTGGCAGCGCAAGCGATACTTATAAACATAATGTCTCTCACATGTCAGATTCCTGCAGCATTGGGGTACACAGCAACACCCCGAATTGGGAATCTGCTAGGAGCAAGCCGTCCGCGCCAAGCACGTATTTCGTCACACGTAATATTATATTTGGGAGTTTTCGTGTGTGTCATCACGTCGGCTTCCTTTGTGGTCTGGCGCCAGATGTTGGGAGAGATATACAACAGCAACCCAGCCGTGGTGAGCGCCATGGTTGAGATAATGCCAATTGCTGGACTCTTCCTGACATGCAATGGTTTGGACGATATTTTCACTGCAGTGTTGCGCGGAATTGGTCGCCAGCGGTTCAGCGCCAACATTGTTGTTCCATCTTATATTTTTATTGGACTTCCGCTTAGTGGGTATTTTGCGTATGGACCTCTGCAGCTGGGTGTCGCTGGTTTGTGGTGGGGTTTCTGCGTAGGAGCAGCCATAGCAACCATCATTCAGTTTGTAGTTGTTGTGTGGTACGTTGACTGGGATGAAGAGGTCATACTCTGTATGGAACGTTTGGGTCTCCGCACGTCGGTTGTAGGAGGCAGTTCTACACCGAATAGTGGTAATAGTGACGGCAGCGCAACTAGACACGACGGATATGGTGCGGTCATTCATGCAGCAGAGTGATGATGCCCTCCTTTCAGATCTTTAGTTAGGCTTGTTAAATGCAATTTTAGTTATATACTAGATGTATCTGCGAGCTGTTGTAGATATGCGAAAAGCATTTGCTACGCATTTCTCTATTGCGTAAAAGTTCCTGAAGCTTATATTTTGTATTTAGGCAATGACACAAGCAAAAGTTCTAAACTGTATATCTTGACTCTGCATCGTTGCTACTGCGGTAGCTACCTTTGGTTAATGTGGTGATCGCTCTATGCATTATGCCGCCACCTTTACAATTATTCGGAAAAGATGTTTGGCTTGGTTCGACGGGGTGTACATTTTCTGGGATGCGGTGCACAATCCCCTGCGTGCCACGTAAATAAAAGTATAGCTTCATTATTACCAATACAATGTCAAGCAAGACCACAATTAGATATGTGATAGATGCCACATAGTCAAAGGTGTGGTCAAATGCAAGACTAATAGTGCTGAACACACCACCTAGGATATCAAGCATAATGAAAAAGTTGCTCATCTCAACCGATTGCTCTTTGATACACACGTAGAACTCGGGAAAAAAGCCCAATGCAATCAGTATTGCCGGCAGCACGCCTAGGAATGTGACTAGTTTGTCCTGACCTCTGTCAATGGCAACCACCTCCGCCCTCCAAAGCCCTACATGCAAGCCAGCATAGACAGCACATAGTAGCGTTCCAACCGCTGCTATTTTGACAAGGCTCCAACGGTAGCTGTACCAATAGACCTGGATAATGTTGACTAGCGTAAAGGCAGCAAAAATCTGAGGTTGGATTATAAGTCCAAAATATAAATTGGCGGCAACGGCATAGATGCCATAGAACATGTTCCCAAAGTACCAAAAGTAGAGCATTGCTATTGAGACGCCTTCTGTCGATTTCCGGCGAAAGTTCTGCCAGGCTACTCAGTAAATTAGAAGAAAGAATCATGACAAAGAAGGCCAGTAGATAATGGATATAGGATGTTAGTTCTTCGGGATAAGGACGACATGTAGAGGGCTTATTACCTTGCCCATGCAACAATTGCTTACGATACCATGCCTTGTGGTGCAAGCTGAAAGCTCCAAAATACTAGGCCAAGCCAGGCAAATGCTGCGTTTGCTGCTTTATTGTATGGCATCCTGGCTGCGATATTTATGTGAAATGATTAGCCTACACGCAGTCAAAGAGATAAATGAGAAATGATTGAAGATGGAACTAGAAATAGAATCTCGGAAGGAAAAGGATATTCCATTTATCAGTGCGTTTGCTCACGCCCAGGTGGAACATTTTTCTTCGGACTTTAGGTAAATGATTGGTGCATCTTAGTGCTATGACATGCTGTCAGTCAATCACCGAACTTATTGGGTATCTAAGAATCCGCACATCAAAGCCAATCCCGAGGAATCCCACGGATCGGACAACAATAAAGCAATGAGTCTGGACAGGGTCAGCGGTGTTGGACAACCATTGTATTACGTGTGGAATAGTATGTTTTATTAATCATACTAAAAGTTCTGAAGAAAACAATATGGTATACTAGTACAATAGGAAGTGCTTTGACAGAAAACCACAGTTGCATTCACAGATAGTTGCTTTTTGAAAAGTCATCCGTAGTCTCCCGAGCAATCTTCTCAGCTTTCTTTAGCGCCTCGGCACGCCTCTCGGCCACGGTGTTATTCACGGCGGCGGCTCCCATGTCCGTGTCATAGTCAAGCTCGCCGTCAATTATCGAGGCAAGCGCTTCATTCTGGCCAGCGGGATGGCGTTTGTCAAGCACCTCCTGTGGCGAGCGTTGCACCTTGCTGCTAGGGGAATTCGCGCTGGCAGACTTGTTGGTGCTGGTCTGCGGAGCATAGAAGTGGCGGATCGCCACAGATGCAGGTATAGCAACCCGGTGTCTAGTACCGTTTGAGAGCTCTAGAAGGCTCTGGCGCACGACTTGGGCGCGTAAGATGTTGTTAGCGAACATTGCAGAAAAAGTAATAAAACGTAAGTAGTCTGTTTTGAATAGCACAGTATAAAGCACAAATTCGAAAAGAATAATGAGTGTTAAGTCTTTGATCTCATGCTGCGTCAAGTGCGCTCTGGCTTTTTAAATACTACTCCAGACTTTGCATGAACAATGCGCACACGAGCAATTGTGACACCATCTCTCCTTCAACTGGCATTGGCGCTGATACACGTGATGGGCAACACCTCATCAGCGCAACAGATGAGTGAGGCTGTGATTTGCCGGCTGCGCGAGCCAATGGCAGTCGGACATGCAATCATCACACCTGTGTTGGTGACTGTGCCCTTGCGAAGCAGTCCTGCTTGCTTGCTTTCTTGAAACAGACCATTCAAGGGTGTGCTTTTGAGATTCTTTGCTCGTTTTCTTTCTCTACTGCTGACACAACTGTGAATTTGCTAATACCTTTAATATTTGAAAGCTATAGAATTTGCACACTCTGCAAAAGCCAGCTTCGAGAGGGAGGGGTATAAAATGCGCTGCAGGCTGTTAACAGGAACGGCCCTGCTGGCCATTCTAGTGCTAGCGCTAGTGTCTGCCGAGCAGCAGACGACGCAGGATTACATCAACGAGGCGAACAGCCTTCTTTTGCGCGGCAAGTACCGCGACGCAATCAGGAGCTACGACACTGCAATTGAGAAGGATCCTCAGAATTACTTGACGTACTTTAAGCGCGCAACGACATTGCTGACTATCAACCGGTACCCTTCAGCGATTCGCGACTTTACCAGGGCAATCGAGCTGAGACCCGACTTTGAGCAAGCTTACTATCAGAGGGCGCGAGCATATGCCAAAGAGGGTAGTTATTCCAAAGCTAAGGTGGACTTGGACAAGATCTCTGACGGCGGCAGCACGAACTTGCTCGAGAAGACCGAGAAGCTAAAGGAGGCGGTGGCAACGGCACAAGAAATGGTTGGTCAGCTGGAATTGGCGATAAGAGACAAAAAGTACAGCGAGTGTATCAAAGCAGCCAGCGTAGCAATCCGGATCTCGCCGCTGGATACTTCAACAATAAAGACCCGTGCTTCGTGCAGGATTGCCGAGGGCGACCTCGAAGGAGCTAGCGCAGATTTAGGGCGGCTTGTGCGAATTCATCCAGGAGATCTGGAAACACAGAACCTACTGGCCGATATGCACTTTCTTGGGCTGAACGAGACAGAGCGGGGACTTGAGCATGTACGTGCGTGTTTAAAGTCAGACCCGGACAACAAGGAGTGCAAAGCAACATACATGCGACTACGGGCATTGGACCGCAAGCTGACAAAGCTGAACGAGGATCGGGCAAAGAGCAAGTGGAACACGTGTAACCGCGCTGTGGCACCGCTAAGCAACAAGGATGGGCTGCTCGGGGAAGTCGATGACATGTATGCGAGCTTTGTCCTCGCAGCAGACATCCCCGCAACACTGCCCTCAAAGCTGGCAACACATCTAGCGGGGATTGCTTGTGAGGGGTACTCGCATACAAAGAAGTGGGGGCAGGTGCTAAAGTACTGCAAGCGAGTGTTGGAAGCAGACCCTGAGGATGCTGATGCGCTAGGCTACCAGTTTGATGCCCAGCTTGAAAGCGGGCAGCTGGACCAAGCGCTGGGCACACTCGACAGGCTTGAGCAGGTAGCGACGGCAGAGAGCGGCAGTATAAGACAGCGCATGCAGGAGCGGCGGATAAAACTGGAGCGCATGAAACATGCAGCCTCGCGCAAGGACTATTACAAAATCCTGGGCATCTCTCGCGATGCCACACAAACCGAAGTTAAAAAGGCATTCCGCAAACTTGCGCACCAGTGGCATCCCGACCGTTACCGCGGCGATCTGCCAAAGGACCAGGTCGAGAGCAAGATGGCCGATATCAACCAGGCATACGAAGTGCTGATGGACGAGGAGACTCGCGCGCGCTACGACCAGGGCCACGATCCCAACGACCCAACAGGTGGTGCGGGCGGCGGTCCCGGCGGCTTTGGGGGCAGTCCGTTTGTGTTCCAACAGGGTGATGGCCGCCAGTTCTTCTTCCAGCAGGGCGGCAGCGCCGGCAGCAGCAAACAGTATTCGTTCCAGTTTGGTGGTCCTGGTGGGTTCCCATTCTGAGTGCATCTTCCCTCTCCGCCGTCGTTGTGTATTTTCTATCCCATTGCAGGCGGTAGCCTTTTCTTGCTGCATCGCTTGTACGAGTATTTTTCTGATTGGAAGTTTTATCAATTTGATATTGCGCTAAAAGCAACTCTGAAATATTCAAAAAAGAAAGGTTAGTTGTTACGGCGCCCTGTGTGCTGACAAGCTCACTGTTGCAATATTCTTTGCGCGGTTATCCATGCATTGAGCGTTGCGTAGAATCTGAAGACAAGTTGTGCGCGGTAGGAAGATGCGACTCCCTCTTCTTTTGCCTTGATCATTGTCTTTAGTGCCAAGGTAGCAGTTGAGTTGTGAATTCTTTTTTTTTGGTGTGCTCAAAGAGGAGATAGAAATGGGGATGACCAAGCGCAAACAAGATGATGCTGACATGTTCAATTGTTCTTTAATACATTGTGCTTGTGTATGCCAAAACACAACTTTGGTTCTCTGTCAAACTGTTGTAAGGATAACAACGCCAATATAGGCGACGACAACATCAAATGGACGGGCCAGCCAGTAAACCGGACTGGTAGCGTTTAGTCTTCTTGCTCTCTTTACCGATGTCTGCTGGCTTTCGTCATTTGCTCCCACTCTTGCCTTTCTATTTTCTGTCTAGCATCTTTTTCGTCAATTTTTTTTCTGACACCGCTTCGTTTATACCAATAGTCTAAAACTGCGCTTTCTATATTACTTATTGTCGCACTACTTGCCACTTGCTACTTCGCATAGCAATTAGTTGTCGATATTGTTCAGCATACAACTACAATCATCCGTCAAACCGTAAAAAAAAACCCAATCCTGCATCGCAACTTGTTTGCTTTACGGCTGAAACGAAGGTTCAAGAAAGCAGTCGCTTGCCACCCTCGGCTCCGGTGACTCCAGGTAAGACTTAGCCCTGTCTGCTTCTTTTGCTTGTTATTGTCGGTACACTTGGCGCCCCAGAGGAGTAGCTTTTTTGCTAACCTTCTGCTATTCGGACAGACAGAACGAACTGGGCGCCCTTGATCGTGGCTGGTGAAGATGGCTCTTTGCATGCATACTGTCAATGTGCACTGTCGCTGTCCAACCCGTCTGACCATTTGGCGCAAAAGAGGGCGCGACGTGCCGTTAGCAGGTTTGTGGAGCCTCGTGACGCGGGGCTTCCGGGCCGACAAGACACTGTGGTTTGCTAATTCATCCTGGATCTGGCTATTACACCGCCTGAGGTTGTAGATCTGCAAGTGATTGCCGTGTCTGTGCATCATCCCCGCCAAACCAGCTTTCTGCACAAAGTAGGTAATCCAAAATACAACACGAAAAGACCGCCAAAAATCGCACGCGTTGCGTTGCACTACTTGCCCGAATTTTTTCCACTTTGCTGCGCACACCTGCTTCGACTGTCGAGTCTGTCCGCCATTGTTTTCCGCGCTGGTCCATTTCTAATGCTGGATCTCACCATAGTCCAGTTACATGGTCCATGTACTCGGTCCACCCAGCCTCTTACTGTGGCAGCGAGTAAACCAGACACGTTGTCCCAGAAGAGTATGCCATGACATACTGGGCCAGTCACGCACATTCCCAGGAGTGTGTGTGGCCTTTAAGCGTCTGTCCTTCTTCCCCATGCACCTTCAAGCATGCAGATTTACATACCTTTAAGCAATTTTTGCGGCTCGCCTTGCAACAGCTGACTGTTGCTCCCTTTTTTTTAACTAGCTGCCTGGCATTCCCTTCTTGCCTCTGCTAGTGCGTTCTCCAGATAATCACGGCGTTACTAGCCTTCTCTGTCCAAGACACCCTTGAACATCATCATCAGACTCGACTTCTGGCACCATCCCTCTCTTTCAATCATCATCCATTTATAAGATTGCGTTTTCAGCAATACCATTGCCTTTGGGTACAGTGGACACTACCACTGCTCTTCATTCTTGTGTATCTGAAGGCGGAGGAAGCAACAGCTTTTCTCTTCGATTCGACACCCACAGCATCCCATCAACTCATCCCTGTCGTAAACAGCCGGCACATCCCCCCCCCAGCTCGGCCCATCTTCTCCCCTTTCGACTCCTCATCTTATTATTTCTGCTTCGTATTGAGCTTCTCTTCCTGAAAAATTTTCTGTGTTAAAGCAACAGCAATAGCAGGCCTGCGTTTGTGTAGCTTGTGTAGGAACACATCGTTGCGATAGCTGCCTGTCTTGACTTGTCTCTCGTCTGAGTTACAACCATCAGGAACCAATAACGGGGCAAGGATCTTTTATTTTATCAATACTTGGAAGCGACATGCCGCGGGCGGTTCCTCGACTAGCGATCAAGAGTGATGCATCAGTAGGTGACGAGCAGTCCGGCAGCAGACTGACAGAAAGTTTACCACCCAACCTTACGGCTGGATTTGGCAGCAACGTCATGGGTCTTGGACACTCGGATATTCTGGGACGCAAGCGGTCGCTGGATAATACTGAAAATATTCCTCCGTTTCGTCTCGATGGCACAGCGCCGCTGACAGCGCCGGGTGCGGAAAAGTCGGGGATTTCGCTGTTGGACCTCGCTGCGCAGCAGCACTCACAAAGCCAGCGCAAGCAGCGGCGCACGGCTATCACCGCCAGCTCGCCTGGAGGACACCAGCGCATCGTGTCAAACCCACGCAGAGCAACGCTAGGTGCTGATCCATTGCTTGTGCGCGGCCTGGCTGCGGTGCATCAGAATACGGGTCCGAGCGATGGACACCTCAAGACACCGAGCGCAGAGGTATCGCAGCCAGTGCATGCGCGCAGCCAACACGTGCGCCAGCAGATGCCGCCGCTGCCACAAACCGGCGGCAGCAACAACAGCAGTGCGCAGAGCAGCGCCAGTAGCACGAGGCTTAGGCGGCTGCCACGGCGCAATCTGAAGCCACTCGACTTTTCCAGCCTGCACCAGCCCAGAATGCAGGTGGGCCAGTCAAGACCAGCACCAGGCAACGCTACTGCTTCATTTACTGCCAGTGCTACTGCGCCAAACAAAGCAGGTGCTCATTCTTCGGGGACAGGCGTGCCTTTGCATTCCATCGCCACAAACATTTTAGCACTCCCCGTCTCGCCAGCACAGTCGTCTCCAGTGACCACTGCGCTGCCCGACCTGCGAGGCATTACAGCGTCGTCTCCTGGAATAGGTCCTGTGCGCAGTGCCTCGGGGCTATTGGCTGAACTGTCCAGCTCGGCACATCCGACACCTCCCAGCACGGTTCCCCGCCACCAATCAGCGTTTTCAGGGCTGCTTGCTTCGGCTTATCAGCGGGCATCTGCGCGACGCTCGTCAAAGCGCGCCCTGTGCTTTGAAGACAACACTATTGATGCCAACAGCGACGATGCGGCGCTGCTAGCGTGCGACCCGGTACTAGGGCCCCGGTGTCCGGTGATCGGCGACCCGCGTGGCGTGTTCGACAGCGTTGCAAATGACACAGACCACAAGGCGCACTTGCAAACGGACAGTGGAAAATCTCAGAGCGCGGTGGCAACACACATGGTTCAGCAAGCCAGAGCAGCGTTTGAGGCAGCGGTGAACGAGCAAGCTCGGCGTGGACGCCCAGCGGGGCGGAAGCCAGGGCGGCCGCCAGGCACCAACAAGGGACGTGGCAAGGGCTCGGCGAGCAAACGTCCGATATCAGAATGCAAATACTGTGGCAAACAGTACAAGTATCATAGCAAACTTGCGTCCCATGAGCAACACTGCTCGTCGCGGCTGGAGGCACTGCTATATTCGGCAGACGAGGGCGATCAGCATACAATTCACTGCCTCTGCGGCCCGCGACATGACCGGCCGCTTGGATCGCGCGATGAGCTTGCAATGGTGCAGTGTGACAACTGCCTGCTGTGGCTGCACATCGAATGTGTGGAGCTTGACGAGGACAATCTTCCGGAAGAGTATTTCTGCCCGCGCTGCAGTGTGGGCTTTGATGACGAGCGGAGCAGAGGGCGGTTGAGAGTAGATGTGCCTTCCACACCTCGGCGCAGGGAACGGCGGGGCAGTGGCTCGAGCGTCATGTCGCCCGAGTCGCACCGGCTGGCAACGCTGCTGGCCGATGTGCCCAACCACGACGGGTCCGAGACCGAGGAGGAGCCCATGAGCCTACGTATCAGAGGCGGTGGGCCGCGGCGGGCTATGGTGCGGCGAGACGATCAGAAGATTGGGCGCAACAACAACAGCCGCAGCAGGGCAGATGGCGTGGAAATGAGCAGCGAAGATACAATGTCGATCTCGGATGTGGCGGAAGTGACCCGGTTCCACCGACAGGGCAGCTCGCAGCGCAAGTGCAGGTCGCCAGTGGCGCCGCGTATGGCGCAGAGCGAGACCAACATCTCACTAGCGCCTACGCCGTCGCGGCGACGTGTGCGGGCGGGAGGCGACGGCGCAATGGCGACGGTGCACACGGATGCGCTGTCGTCAGACTTTTTGGGATTGCCGCTGCCCGAGTCGATCTTTAGCAGGCCAAGCTTTGCGGCGGGCAGCAGCGGACTACTGGATGCAAATGACTCGATTGCGCCGGGGCTCTGTACGCAACAAGGCACGACAGAGGATCTTTCGCAACTCCTTGCCGAGTCGCAATCGCAGCCGCAATGGTCGCTGGCACAGCTGACCAGCATGTTGGGGGGCGGCAGCAGTGGGTATCTCGACCAGGCACTGGCAGATCTTGGGCTCGGGTTGGGCGCGGCAGCTCCGGCCATGATAGGGCCCGTGAGTGGTGCGCAGCAGCGCAACCTCGAGCAGCAGGCGTTCTCAGCGGCTGAACCGCCGCTGGGCGAGCTGGTGGACCTTCCCGTGGACAATGAGTTTTCGGCGCTGCTCGACTCCATCGCCAGCGGGAATGGCGGCACGGATGGCGATGCGTACTCGTCACTCGACGTGGACGACATATTGGATGTCGGTGCTACTGGGCGACTGCTGGGCGGGCGCATCTGCGGCGCCGGTGGTGGTAATCTCTACACCGGCGGACACGGCTCGTCATCTACAATTACAATTATGCAAGACGATTTCGGCCAAGACGCCAGTGCCGCTATGGCTGCGGAGACGCGTGCACATGCCAGACCGCCGCCCGGGCTACCGGCGATGATCCGTGAACGTAACGCAGGCGGGCACAAGCGCAACGGGCTGGTGGGGGCAGCGCCAGATCTGGCGCGGACCCAGGCAGTGCTGAGCCTACCGTCGAATCCACCGTCGATGACAGGGCTTAGCGACATGGACGTTGGCCAGCTTATCGCTGAGGCTGGCTCGCATCCGATACTGGACTGGCAGACCGAAGGCGATGCGCTGGAGCGGGAGCTGGAGGGGCTTATCAATTTTGACGCTTGATTTGTCCTGGCATAGCCCGCAACCTTAATTAATTTTATCTCTTTGTTTTTACCTCTACAGGTTGTGTTCAATCCATGCACCAATGTCAATTTGTGTGTGACTTCCAAACGCTGCGCTGGTGTGATGCGGTGTTCTGTGGATCTACGTGATCCCGAACCAAATGTGGGTAGCACAATTTTTTCTCATGCTTCGTGGCGTTTGTGAAAGACCACTTCTGTGATTATCCTTTTTTTTTTTTGACCCCAGAAAATAGAAAAAAAGTTATTACTTCCACAGCAACTTGAACGAGAAATGGTATACACAATTGAGCAAGTCAAGGCGTTAGTGCGCGACTTTGTCGACTTTCCCAGCAAAGGCATAGTGTTCCGTGACATTTTTCCGATATTCCGCGAGCCAGCAGCGGTGGAGTGTCTAGTGTCGCACTTTGTGGAGCGGATCCAGGCGACAGGACAGCAGATAGATGTGGTGGTAGGGCTCGATGCACGAGGATTTTTGCTGGGCCCACTGATTGCACTCAGGCTCGGGGTGGCGTTTGCGCCGGTGCGCAAGGGTGGCAAGCTTCCAGGCAGCGTAGCACAGGTGAAGTACGAAAAGGAGTACGGGGCAGATGTGTTCGAGATGGAGGCGGATTCACTGACGAAGGGACAGCGCGTAGTGATTGTGGACGATCTGTTGGCGACCGGAGGCAGCTGCAAGGCGGCGGAGGAACTAGTGCACAAGCTGGAAGGCGTGGTAGTCCTGGATGCGTTCATCATCCGCCTGGCTGACCTAGAGGGCGATAAGCGGCTCCAGGCCCCTGTGTATGCGCTGATAGACTGCTGAAAGCCGCGACGGGGCAGTTATGCCATACCAGTAGCGCTTTTTTTTTACAAAGAATATATGGAAGCAAATGCTATGTCGAAGGTTTGAGGTTCTGAGAGCGTGCGATACAGTATAACCCCTAAGCGTTGGGATGTTGGAGCACATGTCATGCTCTAGGGAGAGAGGCTGGCAATAGAGACATGCGCATTAACATTAATGCTATTTCTTGAGACTTGAGTTAGAGGGATGACAACAGCAAACACGGACAGCGGATCAGAAATGCGGCCAGACTTTATGCATCGGTTCCGGGCGGCAGAGGTGCGACCGATGATTAATGAAGTGCTGCGGAGCGAGCTGGAGGGGAGGAAGTACGAGGGCGTGGAGATGGCAGAGACTAGCCAGCGGATCAGCGAAGCAGTGGCGGCGCGAGTGATGGGGTCAGCAGGGATGGAACGGTACAAGGTCATCAGCACTGTCAGCATTTTTGAGAACAGCGGACAGGGTGCGCGTATGGGCAGCAGTGCAGTGTGGGACGAAGAGGTGGATGGAGTAGTGCACGAGTCGTACGCTAGCGACCAACTGCGCTGTGTGGCAGCAGTATATGCTGTGTGCACTTACTAGACCCAAAGTGTTTCTGGATGCACTTACAAACCTCCTTTTGTTTTCTATTGCTTAGTTTGCAGTGCATGTTTTTCGTTTGTTAAAAATTTCGATTGCCGGAGTACTTGGACGAGCAGAATCGCGGGCCTTGAGTGCAAACAGCCTCAGCAGCAATTACCCTCAAGAGCAAATATCCTTGAGAGCAATCAACCCCGCTTACCGCAATTTGGCCTCAGCACCTGAATGCCTGAGCACACAGTCTGGCGGTTTGCGCGGGCAGACCTACAGCGGACTCCATCAGTGGAAAGTGGATGGACGGTGGCGCAGGAGGAGCTGGACCGAGCCAAGGCGTGCGGGTTGATATATTCGGCGGGGCGGCGGTTGCAGGTGCCACAGAACACAGCAGCAGCAGCGTGTATGTTTCTGCAGCGGTTCTTCATGCGACACACGTTGCAGGAGTTCCACCACTACGACGTGGCCGCGACGTGCCTGTTCGTGGCGTGCAAGGCGGAGGAGTCGGTGCGGCGACTGGAGGCGTTCGTGCCAGTGATTGCACATTGTGCGTCGAAGGGCCGACGGCGGGCGGCAGCGGGTTCGGTGGAGTACGCCAAGTGGCGAGCTGTGATTCTGCGGACAGAGGTGGCCGTGTTGCAGGCGCTGTGCTTCGACGTGGTGGTGGACCAGCCGCACGCACGCCTTGCAGAGGTCGCAGCCGCAGAGGGCCTGTGTCGCCGCGCTGCGCAGCTGGCATGGGGCTTCGTGGGTGACTGCCTGCGCCTGCCGCTGGCCGTGGTGTTTCCGGCGCGCGTAGTGGCCTGCGCTGCGATCGTGGTGGCTGCACGCGTAGCGGGTGGCGAGCCCCGCGACGGCTGGCTGGAGCGCGCCGGCGTGGCACGCGCCGACGTCGCCGAGGCCGTGCAGTGGCTGTTGGAGTTTTACGTGCGCGAAGCCCACGCGCGCATGGGAGGCGGTGTGGGCGGGAGCACAGGCAGCGAGCAGGGTGGTGCTGGAAGCGAGCAGGGCGGAACTCCCGCTGAACATGGCGCAACAGTTGGCGAGCTACCCGCCGCAGCTTAAAGGGCCCGCAAATGTATATTTTCTTCTGCTATCAATTGAATTCTACTTGGCTCACCTTTGCGCGGGGCGGTTACGCAAGGCGCATGCCGCCCATGAAGCGACGCAGGTTCTCGTTGAAGCGCGCACGCACAGCCGGCTCGCCGGGTTCTGGCGGCGCCAAGGTTTCAGGATCGGTGTCTAGCGCCCCTAGCGGAGTTGCTGGCGGCTCCGTGCATGCGTCCTGTTCCTCCGGTGCGCCGCCCTGTCCCTTCATATCGGCGCCCTGACCCTGTGAGCCGCCGCACAGTCCCTCCAAAGCTCGCTCGTACGCGCCGTGCTCAGGCGGTGGGAGGCCCTTCAGACGTAGCACTAGTCGGAAAGAATCGCGCGGGGCAGTGGGGAACAGCAGCAAAAAGCGCTCGGCCAGCGCGGCGGGCTGTGCAGGAGCAAGCAGCGCCTTAAGCAGCGCCTCAACTCGCCCAAAGCCGCGCGCGATTATTCGGGCGTAGGCAGGGGTTGCAGCGCCGGGTGCGGCCAGCAGCACGGCGCGCAGCGCCTGCGCGTCTAAAAGAAGTTGCTCAGCGCCGACCTCGGACACACGGCGACATGCTCCGATAGCAGCCGCAAGACGCTCGGCGAAGCGCGCGGCCAGCCGGTCACTGAAAGCGCGGAAGTGACGCGGCGCTACCAGATGGCGCCGCGCAGCGGCCACAGCTGTGTCGACTGCCGCTGCAGCCAGCGCTACGTATTCCGACTGGTCGCCAACCGCGTGCACAGTGTCCCAGCGCTGTGCGGGCAGTGCAGCCAACGCTGGCGCTATCGTCGCCGCAGCGCAGTCGACTAGCGCAGCGATGGCGGCGGCCGCCGCGCTAAGCAGCGCATCACGGCTACCCGCAAACGACACCTGCGCATCGACGCGCTCAGCAAGGCGGCGCTCCAGCTGCTCAGCTGCGGCCGCACAATAATCCGCGGTGTTGGCAACCGCAGCAGCAGCGGCCAGCCCGTTGAGCGCAGCCGCCGCACCGGAGTTGGCGCCGGCTGTTGCACGCCCTAATCGGGGAGTGAGCACCACATGCGCGTATGTATCCAGCACGTGTGCTAGGCCGCGCGCGAGATCGGCCAGCGTGTCGCCAGCAGCCACGGCGGCACCGCGGCGCAGAGCCTCGCGCATCTGGTACAGCAGCTCGGCGCCCGACGCCAGCACACCGGCATCGTCCGCCGCGTCGTCGCGCTGCGTCCCTAGTCGCTGAACCAGCTTCTCCAGCCGCGCGCACTCATCGCGCACTGCCGCCGCTACAAGCGGTGCAAACGCCTCTGAGACAACACCGCTGAACCCCGCCTCGCCGTGCTGTGCCGGTGCGAAGCGCTGGTCGCACTGCGTCTCGAACGCGCGCGTCTCGCCAATTGCTGTCGTCAATGTTGATGCATCGGCTTGTGCGCCCGCGCCCACGGCGGCGTCCAGCGCAGCACGCGTTGCAACAGCAAAGCGCCGAGCAACCTGCGCCGGCATGCGCCAGTCGGCCGGAAACACTTGCGGGTGGTCATCGGCAGCGTTGCGCAAGATACGCCGCAACCATGCGTATCGCCGCGCTACGTGCTCGACGGCCGCCACATCGGCAGGGAACAGCGCACCATACGCGCGCAGTTGCTCTCCACAGTACCAGTCGACCACACGCGCACGCTCACCGGCCGCTTCGCTGCACCGACAGGCATCCCGCGCCGCACCTGCCGCGCCCGCCACCGGCCGCCCCTGTGCGTCGAAAGCGCGCTGCACCGCTGCCACTGCCACATCGCCTGCCGTGCGCTGCTGTGCCTCTGCTGCCCGTGCTAGCACTTCCACTGCGCGTACGCGTCGCAGCCCTGCCACAGCCTTGCGCAGCCCATCAATAGTCGCCACTGTCGCAGCCGCGTCGCCAAGCCGCTGCTGCTCGCACTCGTCACGCAGTTGAGCCGTCGCAGCCGCCAGTTGTTGCAGCTGCTGTGCTGTTGCTGCTGCCACTGCCACATTGCGCTTGGCCGCGTCCAGCGCTTTGATGTCCTGCGTCATATCGAACACCATGCGCTCAGCCCGCTGCGCCGCGCCACGCATCGCTGTGATGCGCCCATGCAACGTTGCGATCGCAGCCGTAGCCTCCGCTACACCCTCCGTCTGCCGTCCACTGTCTGCCGCAGCCCGCTGGCGCCTCTCCACTGTCTGCTGTGCCGCCGCCCGTTTCTGCGCTATGTGAGTCCGAACTGCCACCACATCTGCTAGCGCCGCAGCATTCGGCAACAGCTCGTCCACATACCGTGCTGCCGAGAAATCGGTGCTGTCAAGGGTCTGTATTTCACTAGAGCTACTAGAGCTGCTACTCATCGCGCAAGTGGCCTGCCTTTTATATTTATCTGCTCTGAGCGTGTATGCTTGCAGAATGGCAAGTCTAGTTGATGTAGCTTTAGTATAATATATGCTAGTCAAAGACGAATGCTAATTTAAAAACTTCAAAAACTCCACAAACTGGGGCTACTCTGTTCTTGCTATGTCTCCTGCAGCCTTTGACCACGGCTTCTATGGGTTCCCTTTTGCGTAATCTAGTTGATGGTTCTGAGAGACATTGATGCACAGACAAAGAAAGGTGTCGAAATGATAAATATACGCTCAGTAAGGCGGATATGCCTGGTGCTGCTGTTGCTGCTGCTGCTGTGGATAGCCCATCTGTTGTGGTTGTTGCTGCTGCGAATAACCCGCCTGCTGCCCATAGGCTGGCTGCTGATGGCCCATCGACTGAGGATACCCCTGTCCACCGTACTGAGATCCTGTGTTGGCAAACGACACGCCTGCGTATCCAACTGTGTTCGCCGCCTGCCCGGCATACGGCGCAAACTCGTCATCCTCGTTCAGCAGTTCCTTGACCTCCCACGTGTTGCCCTTGCCGTCCACGCTGAACTCCAAATCCTCCTTGGTGATCGAGTCCCAGTATTTGTAGACCATCATAACGGACAGCAGCGTACAGATCGTCCCAAAGAACACCCCATCCACATAATGCTTGATTCCCTCGCAGATCTTGTCGCTGAGGAATACTTGGATCACCTGACCAATAACGAAGAACACCAGTGCAAAGCTGATGTTGCCCAGCGGCCAGTACTCATCGAGCGTGTTCACCACCACGATCACCTGCAGCACCACGTACACCAGCAGACAGAACGGATTAAAGATAAAGTACATGATGAACAGTCCGATTGGGTGTCCCCGCGAGAAGCTGGCCACCTCCTTGAACGTCGCTATCGAAATAAAGTACATCAGCCCGAATATCAGCAGTGACGTCAGCCGGAACGTCCATAGCGACAGCGCTGTGCCGTCCTCCGTCCACTGGAAGCCCACAGTGCCATTCAGCATCAGACACCAGCAGATTGCGCTGGTCAGTCCCAGATACGCCGCCACAAAATACTACACAACCAATCCAATCCACTCATCCCACGCACTTTAGCAAAATAAATTCTCTCGTCCCTCCTGCTTTTGTGGGAAGGAAACATCACCACCTTGCTTTAAGAAATCAAACCTCGTTTACTTACCGGATAGACCACTGACGAGATTGGGATAATGCCTGAGATTGTAATAAAGTCGAGTATCGTCATTATCAGGTACAGATAGAACACCATCACCATCTCCTTGCGACCCACCGCCGTGTACTTGGAGCGCACGTGTACTATCATAATAATCGTCATGAACAGCGCTATGATGTCAATGATGAGCGTTGCCATCTGGAATATCAGCGCGTTGCGCACCTCGATGTTACGCGCATAGCACGTTGGCTCAAACCCGACCTGGCTGTCGCCCAGCAGGGGACACGCTGCCATTTGCACGGTCTTGCATATTTCGTCGTAGTACCCGAATTTGTACATCCCCCAAAGACAAACACTTGCTAGTCAATGAGAATAATATCTTTTGTTGTGAAATGCCAATGTGCAAGTAGGTGAAAGAGAAATGTGCAGATGTTCACAACTTGCCCGAAAAAGAAGAAGAAAAGAGGGAACAAGAATGAAGTAGTGCTAAAAATAACGAAAGAAAATTTTCTGGGTACCAGCAGAGCAGAAAAGAAGCACAACTATGACAAGGGATAGTGTGAAGTGATGGAAAGAGCTGCTCGCTTTATAAAGTCTCTCACTTGTGGTCAAATCTTTTTTTAGGAGAACAGAGGCCACGAGCTTGGGCGTGCATGCTGTCTTTGCTGTTTTGGGGGGAAGGAGGCACAGTGTTGCATTGCAAAAAGCCAGCCAGCCACTGACCATCCAGCGTGTCAACCGCCGGCCAATCAGAACCCGCCGGTCTGTGCTCCCTCCACTGGGCTCAGGGACACAGCCCGCTGGTGCAAGCATCCGCTCATGTGCAGGGCCCTTTCCAGTCTTCAACAAAGAGGACGCAGCTCTCATCCTGCTACCAGGCGGACAGCTCTCCCAGCATTTTCCGAGTGCTCGAGAATGGGCTGGTGCTACTGCTGACTCGCAATTGCGCCCGCATACGCGCAACATCTTCCCCGCCTCTCAGCAAACAACAGCCGTGCGTGCACAGCTATTGTGTCTACGCAGCCGACGCCGATGAAGCGCTAAAGAAACTAAAAAAAAGCCTTCTCAGCTCTGTACTTAAACAAACAATCGGCGCTCAGTATACTATACTCGCACATATTGCCGAAATCCAACAGCGCCTCTGACTGCCGCCAAGCGGGAAATGAGCTACCCCGCCGCACACAATCGGAGGACTAGCCGCCCAAACAACGCATCATCCGCTTTAACCTCATCGTCTGGCGGCGCAAATGCCATTCGCGTCTCTTACGCCATTTCAGCCACGCCGCGTCTGAGCGCTTTAGGCCAGCGCAGCGCAGAACTCTTCGATGCGTGTCGCAACAATGACTTGGCTCTCTTCCTCGCGCTTATGCGCCGCTCGGACCACGCCGCCCGGTCTTCGCATAGTGAATATTTGCTGCTGATTGGCGCATGCTCCCACGACGCCCATCGGATCGTCCAGTGGCTGTGCCGCAACAATCGTGTCGTACTGGAACGCAAAGGTGAGTACAACGCCAACATCTCCCGCCTTTGGTAACTGCTCGTAAAAAAAAGTCAAAGATGAAACAATTGTACGGCCATGAAAATTGATCCGATCCTTGTGACCAAAACGCATCTTCTAATGTAGACTCTCGCGGAAACACACCACTGCACCACGCTGCTGCCACCGGCGCCGCGCGGAGTATCGCAGCGCTACGTGACGCACATGTGCGGCTGGACGTGCGCAACAATGAAGGCGCCACAGCGTTACACTTTGCTGCATATCACGGCCATCGGGAAACAGCTGCTTTGCTGGTCGCTGCCACACGCAGCCTGCTTGATGCACGCGACAGGACGGGCAAGACACCACTGATGCTGGCTGCCTTCCGTGGTCGTACTCAGGCCGCATCACTACTTCTCGCCCGCGGCGCATCGGCGAACGTCCAGGATCACGCTGGCTGGTCTGCGCTGATGTATGCTGCATTCGCCGGCCGCATTGCTATATGCCGTGAGCTGCTTGACCTTGGTGCTAATCCTGCTCTCGCAGATCATGCCTCAGCCAGATGTGCCAGTGACTGGGCACGTCGCGCTGGTTACTACGAGGTAGCAGATATGCTTCAGAACAGGGCAGTTGCCCTGCGTACTCCTAGCCTTCCAGATGGCGTCGACATGCCCTATCTCCATCTGCCTACTCCCGTATCTGCGTCTAGTCGCCCGATTTCACAAGCTCCATCGCTCTTGCGTCCAGCAATCGAGCGTGCACTGTCGCCAACATGCCGCCGATCGCGCGTTCGTCCGCTGCCCCCGCCAGCCATCCCAATATCTCCTGCTAGCACAGCCCTCCGCGGCAGCTTCAATAAGACGCCCTCCATGCCACTACCCTCGAAGGGGCTCAACATCGCAATGGCTGGCCACACAGCAGAACCTTCACCAAAACAGCCAGCGGTTTCTAAGAAGATTGGCCCAGCAACATTGACCCCAGCTCCATCGCAGAAGCTGCACTCCCAGAAGCCATCTTTACCTGTAAAGGAGCGCCGCGTGGAGCCAAGAAACTCTGTGCTGTCTGAGAATAAAAAATCACCCGATTCAGGACACTCAAGATCAGCTCCGCCACCACCGCCACCACAACGGAAACCACGCAAACTGGCAGTAAAGAAAGCTCCCGCAGCTGCAGATCCAAAGGCACCACGTCGGGTTCAACAAAAGGCCGGCAGGCTCGTGCGGGTCAAGCGAAACGTAGAACTGGTACCAGAAGCACCACCACCGCCAGTAGAATCAACATCGCAGAAGGCCGTGTCGCCACAGAAGACCCCACAGTCACAGAAGCATACATTGTCACAAAAGCCCACCCCATTGTACACACCCATTACCGTCGTAGCCGAGACCCACTACAGAGCTGTAGATGTACACAAGGCACCAAGCCTACCAAGCCGGATCAGAGATACAGTCTCGCGGGCATCGCTGAGATATCTCGACTCACGTACACCGCCGGATATCCGAAGCACTGCATCTGGTTCCCGCGACCTTGAAGCAGCCCAAATTGCAGGGCGGCAGCGGCGACGACTCCCGACATTGGCTAGTCCGCGCCGGCACTCGCATAATAGCGCGTGGATGGGGCCGTGCTGGCGCGTGTTTGCGCGCATTGTCACTCTGTGGATGCCCGGGTTTGTGCTGCGCAAGCTTTTGCGCAAGGAAACTCCAGGAAAGCGCCAGGCGTGGCGCGAGAAACTGGCTCTGTGTCTGATCATCTTGTTAATCACTGCTGCCACAGCGCTAGTCTCCTTTGGGATGTCGGCTATGCTGTGCCATCCTGTAGTGCCTGTCTCGCCAGAAGCCCTTCTTAGCGACCACGGCTCCAATTCAACGCAGCCGCTGGTCGCCGTACGCGGCCGAATATACGATATAACCGACCCTGAAACTGCCGATACTCTTCATCTGTCTGACGCAGATTACGGCCACGATGCTGCTGCACGCATGCCGCCTTTTCCTGAGGAGGCTGCTACATGCAAACATTGGCCGACAGGGGCATTGGCGCACATCTGCAACACTCCCCGCGCACAAGACCTACGCTGTGTTTCTTATGAAAAGGCTTGGAACGCATTGCGCCGCCACAGCACACGGAAGTGGGTCGTGCATCCCTGGCATGACGTGCTACGCCCAGACAATCCAGACGAGCTATTCGCGTACAATGGTTTTGTGTACTCATTGAAAGCTTATTTCTCCAGCAGTGACGCTTACTACGGCGCAGATGCAGATGCATTACTGCCGCTGCTTGTTGGCAACGATGCAACAATTGCTGTGAGTCGTAGCCGCACGCTGCAGGCATTAGTGCCGTGCTGGAATGCCCAGCTGCGCGTCGGGCGAGTCGAGGGAAGCACGCCGGGTTGTGCCATCACATCTGGTATAACCATTGCCGCCACTGTAGTTCTCAACGCAATGATCCTGATCAAGCTATTGTGTGCAGTGCTGTTTGATTGGGCCTTTTCGCTGCAGTTGCGCAAGATCACCAAACACTTTACCCGCACTGCTGTCTCCGGCCGCCGCGTGCCACACTTGTTGATTGCTGTAACCTGCTGCAATGAAACGGAGGCCACTCTGCGCTCCACGCTTGACGCAATCGCCCTGTCCAACTACGCCTGCAGTCGTAAGCTTCTGTTTATTGTAGCCGACGGCGATGTCGCAGCCGATATCGAAACTAGCGCCAACGCTGTGCCCACAACGCCACAGCTTCTACGTGCAATGGTTCGACCATCTAAAATTGCTGCACCACGGGCGCTGCCATACATGGCAGTCGGCGAGGGCCCGCGGGAATTCAACGCAGCCGAGGTCGTTCCAGGCACATACACAAGCACCAATGGCATTGTCGTGCCATGTATCCTGGTTGTCAAAGTGGGCACTGAGCTCGAGCGCAGCCACGCACTACCAAAATCCGGAAACCGCGGGAAGCGCGACTCGCAGCTGATTCTGTTGCAATGGCTACGTAGCGTGCTGATGAACGATCGTCTGACACCGCTCGAGTTCGAGCTATGTCGGGCGGCTGAGCACCTGGCAGGAACGCGTCCAGATCGCTTTGAGTACCTACTAATGGTCGACGCCGATACTGCAGTTGACATCGAGTGCATTCCACGTCTTGTCGCGGCAATGGAGCGCGATGCAGGCATCATGGGTCTGTGCGGTGAGACACGCATTGCCAACAAGCGCGACTCGTGGGTTACACGAATCCAAGTGTACGAGTACTACATCTCACACCACCTTAGCAAGGCGTTCGAATCGCTGTGGGGCGGCGTCACCTGTCTGCCTGGGTGCTGTTCCATGTACCGTGTGTTTGCGACCAAGCCAGGATCCAGCACCATCGTGCCGTTACTGGTCGCGCCAGAGGTCATCCGCGCATATAGCTCTAATGACACAAACACGTTGCACCAGAAGAACCTGCTGTTGCTTGGCGAGGACCGCTATCTGACAACTGTACTACTGCGAGCCTTCCCCAAGCGCAAGTTGATCTACGTGCCGCGCGCCATCTGTCGCACTAACGTGCCCGGGCGCTTTGCCGAATTACTCTCGCAGCGTCGGCGCTGGATCAACTCGACCATACACAACTTGCTGGAGCTGCTGCTGGTGCGCGATCTGTGCGGCACCTTCTGCTGCTCCATGCACTTTCTCGTGCTAATGGATCTGCTTGGAAACATCATCCTGCCCTCCTCCGTTGTCTTTTGTTACTACCTGATTGTTGCACGCTGCTTTGGCGAGCCTGTCGCATTGCCACTTCTGCTGATGGCGCTGACTTTTGTGCTGCAGGGCGTCATGATTCTGGTCACCACTCAACGCATCGGCTACATATACTGGATGCTTATATACATCCTGGCGCTCCCTGTGTGGAACCTGATTATGCCGCTATACGCCTTCTGGCGCTTTGACGACTTTTCGTGGGGTCGCGCACGACCAAGCGACCCTGCGCTTTCCAAGGCCGCCTTCATCACCGATGACGAACGCTTGGCACTAGAGCCCATCCCACTAAAGCGCTGGCGGGACTGGGTTCGTGACAACCCTGCCGGATCCCCGCCACAGCTTGGCACTAGAGCCCATCCCACTAAAGCGCTGGCGGGACTGGGTTCGTGACAACCCTGCCGGATCCCCGCCACAGCTATCTAGATAGTAAACATATGTGCAAGAAAAACTTTGAGCTTTATTCGGATGTGGAAAAAAGAGTGGAAAAGAAGTGTTGAGCAGACACAATGACTACTCGCGCTTGTCACTGTCCTCCTCATCCCGTTCGCATGCACGCTTCTTGGCCTGGAGGGCGCGGATCTTCCCCTGCGTGTTAAAGTATGTCCCAAAGGTGAATGCGATGGCGTTAAAGAAGGGCACCCACACCAGCGGCGGCAGCGCCTTGGCCGCAAAGAGCTGCACGATCGGGAAGACCACCCAGCTCACCTTCATCATTCCCAACAGACGTGTGCGCACAATCTGGACAACGCTTCTGATGTTGCGTTCGCCAGCAATGATCGCGTTGGCGGCCAGGAACATCGAATTGAGAATCGGCGAGATAATCAAGTTCTGTGCCAGCAACGCCAGCACTATGTTGAGCTTGGTCTTGGCTCGTCCCGCAAACACCCGATTTAGTGCCTCATACAGAAAGTGGTTCAAAGGCCCGCTGACCAGCAATCCGTACAGCGAGAACTGAAGCACGCGCTTGTTCACCACATACTCTATCAGGGACTTGCCTGACGCCTGGCCCTCGTTGGCCACCCGCCGCTCTTGTGCGCGTTCATCTGCCCGCACTCCAGAGTACCGCTGCGCAATCTCCTCCTGCAAAAAGTTCAGCGTTGCTGCTGTGCACGCCTTTGTTGCCAGCGGCTGCCGTGCCAGCGCTGTCAGATAAGCGGTCAGTAACGCTACCACTACGCTCTGCGGCCCCACGGGCTTGGATACCGCTGCCATGTTTGTTAGACTACGGGGGGGGGAGGGATGATTGGAGAGTGCTATATAGAGGACAGACTGTCTGGGCGTAAGAGTGTGTTTTTAAGCAAGATATTGCAGAACAGGAAGTAGGGAAAATGTCTAAAAAAAAGATTTGGAAGCGTGTGCATCAGGCCTGTGCTCGTAGTGCGCAAAGAGGAAGGAGGTGGAGCGGGATAGGTACGGAAGGGTCGAGCATGCTAGACTTTGCTGCTAAAAAAATCGCCGCGCTCTAGCCGGGCGTATCCGCCGCCGCCGCTATTGGATTGGCAGAGATTGCGCTATCTAGTTGTCGCATGTGTATTGCTGACCAACCTTGTCTCTAGGTGGCAGAAACCGCACAAAGGCAAACATGTGCTGACGTATATAGGTCAGCCAAATGCGCTCTTTGGATTAGCCATAGTGTGAGAGGTCTGTGCGTAATACCTCCTCTCCTACGTCCTCGCAGTCTGGTCCAAGATTGGTTCCGTGCTGAGAGTCTTGGCCACAAGAAAGTTTGCAAACCCACCAGACGTGTGGAGTTGGATGACGACAGAGGCGCAGCAGAAAGAGGGAAAGGCAACAAGCAACAAAAGGAGTGCATGTGGTTCCCCCCCACTTCATTCTTTTTCAAACGCCTGGTCTTGGCATACAGCGTTTTTTTATCTTCTCTTTGCAAATCTACGTTTATTCACCTAATATCCACATTTTTGGCATTTTGCAAGCGACATTACACATTCTCAGGGCATAAAATGTGGGCGTGGATATTTGGAAAGCGGGAAACTCCCCAGGAGAGACTGCGCAAGCACCAGCGGGGCCTGCGAAGGACACAGCGACAAATAACCACAGAAACCACAAAGCTCGAGCGCCAGGAGAAGAGTCTAGAGAGAGAAGTGGGGAAGGCTGCTAAAGAAGGTCAAACCAACTTGTGCAAGGTTTATGCTAAGGACCTGGTACGGACGCGGAGGTATATAACAAAATACCGCGTCATGGGCGCGCAGATGCAGAATTTGCAACTGCAAATTCAGCATGTCTCTTCGACGCAAGTGTCGACCAATGCCTTTAAGGATGCGGCATTAGCCATGCGCTCGATGAACAGAAATATGAACCTTCCAGGTATGCAGTCGGTGGCTATGGAATACCAACGCGAGATGGAGTCGATGAACATGAGAACCACGCTCATGGACGAAACTATGGAGGACACTATGGAGGACGCCAGTTCCGAAGAGGAAAGCGATCCTGTTGAAGATATCGTACAGAAGGCTATGGAGGAGGCCAGCCTCCAGCTCAAGCAGGACTTGGGCAGTGCTCCCAAGGACATTGTTGGTCAGGCCAACATTGCTGAGAACCCTGTCGATAGTCCAAACGACGTTGCATTACTTCAGGCGCGGATAGACAATCTGCGCAAGGAGTAAATTATGTCTCAGTAGCAGTTCCCGTAGTTACCTTTCTTCATAATCATATTTTTTTGTTATAAGACTGACAAAGCCAAGCATGATGCTATAAATCGAACCAGCAATGAAGAAGAGACTGTCTTTAGTCATTCATTGAGACATCGCTGTCAGATCCACTGTCA
>JANBQQ010000096.1:0-49478 GCA_027577275.1 Coemansia sp. RSA 988 | reverse complement strand
ACCATCGACTATTTATTTCCAGCAGTGGCCGCCAGTGCCTAGTGGTTGATTATGGTTAGCCACAGCTTGCCAATTGATAATATAGTATTTTTTTCCACATTATGGCCAAACAAGCTTTATTATTACACTTACGACTAGCGATTAGTGTACCAGAGAAGGCATAACTAGCTTGATGTTGAGGCCGGGAGGATTGGTTTCGGGAAGCAAGCACACAGTTATCTTGTCGAATATATGAAGTGACTCCACAGTGGTCTCTGCAGATCCATGACAATCAAGTTGCCTTACAGAGTGACCAGCACTATCAATTACCAGTGCAGATATACTATCGGCAAGGTTGTCCACAGTGTTAGGAAGAATTGCCTTCCAAACGAGTGTCAGAGTAGCTGACTCTACCGACCACAGATGAAGCTTCCACGTGCATGAATTGGTGGACACAACACAATTCTTGTCATCGGCTAGGCGATCCATGTAGATTGTACCGTCAACCCCAAAAGACGGTGTCGTGAAGGATATACCGTTCATACTGATCTTGGTGATGACTGCGGTAGTTATAACGCCAGGCTTATCAACCTTGCGCTCCATAGATGCAAGATAATTCACAAGGAACAGTTTTGAACAGGCTTCCTGGGCTTTCTTGGCAGCATCCTTTCGAAGGTTGCAATGGTGAGCAATAGTAGAGATGGTCTTGGAATTGGGAACCAACAGAGCTCGCGCCTTGCTTGGGCTGGTAGTTAGAGAGCCCTTTGCTGGTGTTCTAGGAAAGTATGGCGAGTAATACCTCGGTAGCAATGGATGGTCACTGATAACATGGTTTCCGTGGACGGCCAATGATGCCTCCAGCGTTCGATGGACAATGACATCGGCATAGCGGCGAATGGGGCTAGTAAAGTGTGTGTACAGAGGCACATTTAGTGCGAAGTGCGAATACCCAGATTTGTCCTTAATAGCATGGGTGGAGAAATACGCGGCGCGCTGCATTGGGCCCGTCAGCATCTCTTCAACAGTGAAGCGAAGATCGGGATCGGTAATCTCCGCTAGTGATTTAGAAATATCGCCGGCTGAACCCGGATTAATCTCAATGCCCGTCTGGGCCAGCTGCTGGCAGAGCTCATCGAGACGGCGCTGGAGCGGCGGCGAATGACGGCGGAGCAGAGAGGCATCGGGGAAGCTGGCCTCGATGCGCGCAGCAACACTCATATTAGCCAGGAGCATAAACTCTTCGATTAGACGGTTGCTGTCTTTGATAGCGTAAGGCCAGCAGTCGACTGGGGCGCCTGCATCGTCCAGCTCAAAGCTCAATTTTACGCTGCTCAGCGAGAGAGCGCCTTCATCAAAGCGCCGTCTACGCATAGCCTTTGACAGCGAGTAAAAAGTGTGGATGCTAGACTCGATCTCGTGGCGACGACCCGCCGATGCGGAAGCAGGCTGGCCATGTGCACACTCAAAGCACGCAACTGCACGAGAGAGCTGCTGGCCGTCGATCACTGCCTGTGCATCGTCGTAGCTGAGCTTGCAAGCCGAATTTATGATCGTCCGCCCAAACCACGTTGAAAGGACTGCGGCAGACTGCGGTTCGATCTCCCACATCACCGAAAAAGCAAGTCTATCGACCCCGGGGTTTAGACTGCATAGATCCTCGCATAAAACAGAAGGCAGCATTGGATAGGCGCGCTGTACCATATATGTAGTTGTGGCACGCTTCCGTGCTTCGCGGTCGAGAGCAGTCTTGGGCTGTACAAAGTACGAAACATCCGCTATGTGAACACCTACCAGAAGGTTACCGTTTGGCAATGCACAGCAACCGACAGCGTCATCCAAGTCGCGAGCCGTGGATGGGTCAATTGTAAAGATGCATGTATTGCGCAGATCGGTTCGGCTCTTCAGATCAATTGGCGGAATACGCCAGGGGGCCCTGGGCAAGCAGCGCAGAACATCGGGCGTAAACGGGGCCGCGCAAACACCATTTTCCTCAAGGATAAGCTGTGTCTCAACTTCAATGGACCCACGAGTGCCAAGATCCTTCACAAATGCGGCTTTGGGAGCAGGCTCTGTCGTCGCCCATGTGCCCATACGCACAGTGCAATAGTGATGCCGTGCTCCATTACGCAAAGCCGCAGGCACACTGTCAGCCAGCACGTACATGAATGGGATGGACATATCTAGCGGCTTGAACCAAAGTACCGGCCCCTCGAGCGATTTGAGGAACTGGCAGTGTTTGGAGATCGATGGTGATGGCGACGAAGACAGGACCCCGGCAAACGTCCGATCAGTGTTGTGTGCAATAACGGCAACTACAATTCCAAACAGCTTTGGGATGTTGCGCGCAGTACCGTTGCTCTGGTCACTCGCATTTACGCCCGATGATTCGGAGACGCTATCGGCGCTAGTGGATGTCGCAGCCCTGACCTTGTCAGACATGCGCGCCAAACGATCCTTCCGCTGCTTCGTGACCTTATCCTTGCGCTTGTCTTCGCGGAGGCGGTTACTTTTGTATACATGCCCTGCTGCCTTTTCAGAGAGAATGCTTACAGCAACAATATCACCTGATACGGCACGGTTGCGGGAAGAATCGCCGCAGATGTATATGTCGTTACCATTACCCACGTCGCAGTCAATTAGTTGGGGATGCTTGCGCAATGCCTTGATTCCGGGAGACTCATCGAGTGAGACGTACGCATCCATCCTATTCTTCGGGTTGATGCGTAGCACGCCACGGACAAGAAAGCCAGAATGGAGCATTCCATTAACTTTCGAGACGTCATAGTACTCGTCGTATATCCTCGGAAGTGGGCGCGGAGCATCGGAGGATGTGCTTTGAGAGCTGCTGCTCTCTCTTGGCGAGGGTGCAGAAACATTTGGTGCTGACCTGACTGTATTTGACTTTGATCTCCAGCTCGCACTCGATATATCTGAAGTGGGCCTCTGCCGATGGCTGCCAGACATGTCCAAAGTAGTTAACTTGGGATCACCGCTTGCGTTGGCCGCTTTGTTCCAGCGCCTGGCGGCATGTCTTGGGCGATGGTCAAGGTTCCTATGCTCAGTGGAGGCTTCGAGTAGCTTCGATACAAGTTCTCCTGGTTGCTGGCTTCTTCCGGAAGCATTGGAAGAGCCTTCCATAGAAAAAAATATATAAGTGGAATAGTTAATAAAAGTAGAGCAGAGGTAAGAGTTTAAAAGACAAGTTTGTCATTTGCAGAGGGTGGCAAAACATTATACGCCAGGCCTCTTCTTTGCATGCGCTGCAGCTGCATGCGGGGAGGGGAGTCTGGAGCATCCAATGTTGCTCTACTCCTCCTCTGTTCCATTTGCCTGAACGCACTGTGAATTTATCTTTTTATTTTTTATGCGTTTGTTTTGATTTGCGGTTACGCGGTTCGGCTGTATATAGTTTACTACGACCTTTGGCCAAAGTAACGACGGAGCTTGTGGCCGGCTGTCATTGCGCAGCCCCTTTCCCGCGCTGAAGTAGCAAACGCTTGGGAGAAATGCAGAGCGACGAGGAGGATTCGCAGCAGCCAAAGACCCTTGCTGAGCGGATAGCGCGGCTGGGGCTCGAATCAAGTAACGGGACCAGGCCGGCATCCCGAGCATCAGCTCACCGGCCATCTACAGCAGCAGGACGAGGCAACACACCAACCGATATAGGGTCTCCAGGCGGGCGCACAACGCCAATACAGAATGCACTGCAGCCAACGCGAGCAGACACAAAGCCCCCGATCGCACCGAAGCCCCGTATAGCAGACAGGTCGCATGTTGGTAGACTATCGATGCATGCCGACTATACGCATGACGATGTGCAGTACCCCACAACACAGCTATCGCACACAGATGGGGCAGCAACTGTGCAGGCACAGCATGGGCCCATGATGACTGTGGAGAGACATGGGGGTGAGGCGGGGGTGGCCGATACACACGCAGCCAGTATCAGGGATCGGATACAAAGTCTATACAGAGAGCGAGGCAGTATCGCAGACATCAGTTCTCCAGCACAAGCACAATCGCAGACACGGATGGACAATCCCAACCCGTTTGCCAGTCCCGAACTCACCAATGTCCACGCCATGGATACGGAAGCTACCAACGCGGATATGTGCTCAATGCCGCCTGTATCTCCGCTACCCGCTGCTGTAGCAGACTTTGGACGCTCCAGGACAAAATTTACGCGGTACTCCCTATCCCCACAAGCAGCGGCTCCAGGCAGCATCTCGCCACCTTCGCAGGAACCAGCGTCTATTCATCACACACGCACGATAGGACGCAACATCCGTGGAGGCGACACGCATACACAGCCGCAGACAGCACCGCAGCGGCCGATGAGCGCGCTCGCAGTAAACGGCATTTTTGGACAAACAGCGCCCAAAGTTCCACCAAAACCAGCCGGCATTGGCACGCCAAAGGTAGGCTCGACATTCAGCTTAGAACAAGTGCAGCAACTCTGCGCACCAGCATACGACAGAAAAATATTTGGCACATAATGCACATTGTAAACATTGAGCTGGTTTTTATATGTAGTCGCCTGCCCAGACAAGCGGATTGTCGGCAGGATTAGGACGCAGCTACAGCGTATCGACACCACATGTGGGTGGCAACGGAATTGTGCACGGACCGCGCAGCATCACGCTTCTACCACCTCCGCCACCGCCACCTCCGCCCTCGCATCGGCCATCTTTGCCGCTACCACCTCCACCTCCACCGCCACCTCTGCAGCGCTCGCCATCGACTATGCAGAGACCACAGCAGGTGGCTGCGGCAGGCAGCCATACGACCCAAGCTATCCACGCAACAATGCCGCAAGCACCGCTTCCGCCACCTCCACCAGCGCCGGTTCCGTCCCGGGCGCGCGCGCCAGCACAAGCACAGACGGGCGTGGTAGCAGCAGCAGGCAACAACACGGCACGTACAGCATTGGATTTTAGCAGCGACACAGCGCTAAAACCTCAGCAGCTTAGCCACCGGCACTGCAACCGGCGGGCGCCAGGGCTGGGCGTGCAGCCATTCCTAAGCCTTGAAACGGCGCAGGGGCCGGTGCTGTCATGCATGGGCGGGGCCCACGCGGTGGTGGTGCACCAGTCTCGCATGGTGTGCACGCGTATCGACACGGGCGACATCGGCGCAATGCACAACACGCCGGGGCCGGATGAACGCTTTGTATGCGTCGCGGCAGTGCCAGGGATGGACGACCCGAGTGACGAGTGCGCACGCGTGTGGGCCAGCACTAGCCTAGGACGCGTGCTGGTGCTTAGCACAAACAGCACGACTTCGCGGCAAGAGCAGCTGCAGAGCACTTCGCGCGCACACGTGGTGGCAATGCTTTCGGCGGGGGCCGGCGAGGTGTGGACACTGCGCGATGACGGACTGGTGGAGGCATGGCGCGACCGCGGTACAGGTGACCCGAGCGCGCCATTGACGCCGCTGCGGCGCTTTACGATTGCGCTGGAGATGCAGCAGGCGCGGCGAGCGTCCGCACAGCGGCTGCTGATGCTGCTGCGACGGCGCGAGCTGTGGTTTGCAGACACTCGCGGGATATGGGTCTTCGACACGCAGCGCGCGTCGGAGCCTCTGGCGAGCGTGTCAGGTTCGGCGCTGTTGTCGGCGGCGGCGCAGGCGTCGTCGCTAGATATGCCACACGTCCTCGCTCAGCTCGCGCTGACTCCACACGACGCGGGAATCACGTGCCTGGCATCGAACGCCGAGTTCCTGGATGATCGTGGCTACAGCGAGCGCGGGCTGGTCTTTGCTGGCACGAACGGCGGGCACGTAGTCGTGTGGCGGACAGCGGAGCGCGAGCGCTGGCGTACGTTGGACATGAGCAATGGTGACCGCGGTGTGCGCGTCACTGCGCTTGCGTGTGCATCTGAGCGCTGGCTGTGGGTCGGCCTGGCGTCCGGGCGGCTGCTGGTCGTCGACACCCTGGGCGACGCATGGGCGGTGGCGAAGGAGTGGCAGCCGGTGGAAAGTGCCGCTGTCGGGTTGCACGTTGACTGGACATCGCTGCTGACGTCACGCGCAAAGCTGCAGGTAGCCAGCGTGCACGCGAACGGCTCAGTGTACTACTGGGACGGCTTGCTCGCCGTCGACCGACAGCTCGCGGAGCTGCGACGCCGCACGCCGCAGCTGGCGCACATGCGCGACGTGACGGTGCAAATCAACTCGTGGAACATCGACGCCGTCAAACCCGAGCACCTCGAGCGCTCGCGCGAAGACCGTGGATTTGTGCGCAGCTGGCTGGGCGCACTAGGCGCACAGAACGAGCCAGAACTGGTAGTGGTGGGGCTGCAGGAGGTCGTGGATCTCGAGTCGAAGAAGATGACTGCAAAGTCACTGTGGCGCACCACCACGTCCAAGAACAAGCACAACCGAAGCGACAAGCCCACTGCTGATATTTCCAAGCGCTATGGCCTATGGCGCGCGGCGCTGTCGCGAGGGCTGGCACGCGGCGCGGCGTACGCGTCAGCATATCGCATCGTCGAGTGCCGTAACCTTGTGGGACTGTTCGTGTGCGTCTTCGCTCGCGACGACGTCTATCGTGCCGTGCGCGACGTCGACGTGGCCCACGTCAAGACTGGTATGGGCGGCTTGCATGGAAACAAGGGCGCCGTCGCTGTACGCCTGGTCTTTGCTGATACGTCCTTCTGCTTTGTTAATGCCCACCTGGCTGCCGGCGAGTCCTCTGCCAACAATCTGGCTCGCATTTCCCATTGTTCCACCATTGTGCGCGGGCTCAGCTTCAAACGCCCGGCGCCCGAGTTGCACCCTCTGCCCGAATCACACACCTCCGTCTCGCGCGATCTAGCCGACACTGCGCTCGACGCGTTTGTCGATGGCGGCGACGGTCAGCGCTTTCTGGACCATGCCGCCTGCTTCTTCTCCGGCGATCTCAACTTCCGCCTGCGCACCTCGCGTTCGCTAGCCGAGCGCTACGTCGACGCCAATGAGCTCAACGCGCTGCTGCACTTTGACCAGCTACTTCCTATGATTGCTTCCGACACTGCCCGGGGCCCCTCGCCTGCTGCCGGCATGCCGCCACCACCGGCTATTGCTGCTTTTGAGTCTGAGCCCGAGCCCGTTCCGCGTGCCCTTTCCCGCTCGCCCTCATACTCGTCGCAGCCCTCTTCCTCAGGCGACGAGGCTGATGTGGAGGGCCTGGAGGATGTTGGCTCCGCGGGCTTTGCCTTGCGCGCCTTCCGCGAGATGCCGATCCAGTTCCCGCCCACTTACAAATATGATCCCGGTACTGACCGCTACGACTCCAGCGAGAAGCGCCGCATTCCCGCCTGGTGCGACCGCGTGCTCTTCCGCGGCGCTACGCCCAACGCCCCCGATCCGCAGGGCACCATCGCTCCACTTGCCTACCAGCGCTTCGAATGCCGCCAGAGCGACCACCGTCCTATCTTTGCAGCCTTCCGCGTACGCACCAAGGTGCTTGACCGCGACGCCCGCGCCCGCGCCCTGGCCGACATTCACCACCAGTTTATTACGCGCGACACCGCCGAATTGGTTTATCTTGCCAAGGTTATGTGGCTGTCCCGCCACACCACCACTTTTGCCGATGCTACCGAGTTGCTGGCAAATGCCGGTGGTGACCTATACGGTGCCCTGCAGCATAACCCAAATCGTCGCTAATCACTGCCGCGGATCAGGAGAGGTGCTGCTCACGTGCTTGCTCTTCCCTTTTTAGTCTTACCGCAAGCAAGTCTGGCCGCTGTCTCTCTCTTTCTCTCACGTCAGTTTCTTTTTTCCAAATTCACCCTCTTGTAAAATGGCGACTACTCCAAAAAAGGCCAAGCGGAAGACCAGTGACCCTACTCTCCCACACCGCTTCTCCATGGTGCGCGAGTTCCAGCCTGCAGACTTTGTTACTCTTGGAAACGGCGTCTGCGGCTGTCTCTGTCTGATGTTCGCCATGAAGGCGCTGCTGACGCAGAACACTGACTTTCTGTTTTCGTCCTTTTGGTGCATTCCCGCCGGCGTCATGTTCGACTTCTTTGACGGCCGTGTCGCGCGGTGGCAGGGCTCTACGAGCCTACTCGGTCAGGAGTTGGATTCATTGGCCGACTTTTGCTCGTTTGGCATTGCACCGGCGGTTCTGGGGTTTGCGTGCGGGTTCCAGAAGATGCTTGATCTGGTTGTGCTAACTTACTTTGTGTGCTGTGGCCTGTCGCGGCTCGCGCGCTTCAATGCCACAGTTGCATCACTGCCCACTGACCAGAACGGCAAAGTCAAATACTTTGAGGGCACGCCCATCCCTACCACGCTGGTTATTGTCGCTGTGCTTGCATATGGCGTCTACTACGGCAAATTCTGGCGCTTTGCCAACCCAGTCTTCCGCCATGAGGGCCCCTTTGCCTCGTTCAGCCAGGCATTCACACCCGAGTACGTGTGGGGCGGCGAGATATCGGTCTTCCCAGGGTACGAGCTGCATCCGCTGGTGCTCATGTATGGTCTCAGCGGCACCCTTATGATCAGCCGCCGCCTGCGGATTCCAAAACCCTAACCAGATCAGATTGATCGGAACCACGCGTAACCAACCCTGTCCATATTCTATTGCTAAGAAAGCTATTGGCGCGTCAAAAAAATGTATATTTGCATCGGCCAAGGCGATTTCTGGCAGCGAGTGGTCTTGTGATTTGCGTCATTAGAGGCAAAGTTTGTGCGTGGTTGGCGCTAGCAGATAAGAAGAAAGGACCAAGAAACAAATCATCAACATATTAGTAGTAGTTTTGATTAGGCTCGTTAAGTAGATAATTTATAGCAATGTCGTAGCATTAATATACAATGCATGCAACTTACCAAGATGTCACCCGTATTTCTCCCAAGAAGGTGAGGGTGTAGTTGGATGTGAAATCGTTAGACCACAAATGTTTATCTGGTTATTCTGTATTCTGGCATATACACATCCATCAATATACGCATGCATATAAACATGCTCTCTTCGTGTGGATTGTTGCTCTGGTACTCGTTATTGGAATGGTATCCATATTTTAGCATGCCAACATCTTGCAATATGTACATGGTTTATTTGCCTGTGGATTTATGCTGTTATTGTATTGTAAATATATTTTTCTAGAAATCATAAAGAGGTTATAACATCTACCTACTTTTATTAAGAGAGGTGCATATAGTGAATATACTTATTGACTGATATTCAGTTTGTGTTTGTCTCGTCCTATGGATAGATAGGCTGTCTTTTTGCTGACTGTGTCTAGGATGAGAAGCGCATGGACTCGCTAAAGAGCATTGCCTGCCAAGTAAACAAATAAAAGCCAGTCCCGCAGATGTTGATACACCTTGGCCTTCACTGCCAGTTCTGTTGACTGCTACTGCTACCCATGTCGCAGAACAGGGATGATTACAGTTGACTGCTTTCTATTCTAATGCCTACAGCGCACAATCAACGCAAACCTCTCCGCCCGTGTGCAAACGTCGCTCCGCCTGAATGACGCAAACGCACTGCCTGAATGGCACAAATCTGCAATACTAAATTCCGCCTGAATAACCAATCTCCAACGCTAATAATTTTGTAAAATACAATATTTGCAGACAGCAGTAATCGGTGAAACCGCTGGCTATTACCTCTAATGTCCGACGCTTTCCGCACCGCCAGGCTTCTGCACATGCGCCGCCGATGTGGAGATACGCGCATATCCACCTCCACTTTCCACTGGCCATCGAGCGTGGGATGGCAGGCTGGACAATTCCCCCCCTTTTCAGAGCGGCTGAGTGAGCCTTGCCAGAATTTGCCCCGCAACAGCCTACATCTCTTCACAGGCCAAATATTGGCATCAGGTAGTTCTGGGGAAAAAGCTACGTGTCTCTTCAAATTCCCTCCGTATATTTAATTACCGCGATACTACCTACAAACGTAGAAAGAGAAATAAGTACATACTGGCGCACATATATCACAGCGCTGGGCGATGTAGCTGGAAGCCCGGGTGCGCATTGAAACTATACACTATACTTCCACCGACGTGCCACTGTTTTCTCCTACGAATAAACGCTAACCCGCTACCGCCTGCTTAGTTAACCATCTGCGCACACATCAGCGCACATATCAAACATGGTGCTTCTTTTGCTGGCCATTGTCTGCCTGAGCCACATTGCCAGTCTCGCGTCTGCAAAGCATCTTGTAAATGGCATGGTGGGGCTGGAGGGCCATGTGCCCCGGCAACACGAAGTCGCACGCTTCTTGAGCCGTCCAGTGCAGGCAACCAATTTCTCCAGCAGCGACACGGCCCAAAGACTGCGAGCCAGCCGCGCAGCCGATGTGCACAAGGGCTTTGTCCACGCCTGGAACGCCTACAGAAAATATGCCTTTGGAGCCGATGAGATCAACCCGCTGACGCTGGAGCCAGTGACCACGCGCAACGGCTGGGGCGCCTCGCTCATTGACGCGCTTGATACGCTCCACGTGATGGGGCTGGACGACGAGTTCAAGGAGGCTTCAGAAAGGGTTAGCAGCGTCAACTTTGGCAAGAATGACGGCGAGCCCTCCAAGGTCTTTGAAACCAACATCCGGTACATCGGAGGCCTCATCTCTGCATATGAGCTCTCGGGCGACCGCATGTTCCTCAGACAGGCCACCTCGCTTGCTGACATTATGCTTGAGGCATTCGACACGTCCACTGGCATACCTTGGCAAATGTGGGATATACAGACCGGCAGAGGGAGCTCCGAAACCGGGCCCTCCACGCTTAACAACCTTGCCGAGATTGGATCTTACCAGCTCGAATTCTTCCGGCTATCGCAACTGACTCACGACCCCGCCTATCACAAAGCCGCACAGCGCGTATTCGATGTTGTCTTGGATCGGAATGTCCCAAGGAAGGGGTCCGCCTACTCTGTTCCAGGGCTGTATCCGATTTTCCTTGACATAAAAACTGGCAAGTTTATCAACGGCAAGCCTAACCTCGGTGGCGGTTCAGACTCCTTCTACGAGTACCTGATCAAGACGTGGGCTCTGTCGGGTTTCCAGCTTCAGCGAAATTTGGACATGTGGAAGGAGAGCATGAAGGGCATCAAAAAATATATTCTTTCGCGTGGCTCCGACGGAAGGCTTTATATGGGCATTGGTGACGATGGCGGGCTTGACTCCATCTCTGATACATTCACCAGCTTTTTCCCAGGAACCCTGGCCCTGGCTTCTCGGCTGCTCAACGATAATGAGACCCTAAGTATTGCCCAGGAGCTTGTGGACACTTGCCACAACACGTTCTCGCGCATGCCAACCAACATTGGCCCCGAAAACTTTGGCTACCTGCCTGACGGCGACGATGACTATGACTTGTTGAGCTCGCAACGCTCAGAGATCAAAAAATACGGTTTCTATGTCGACCATCCACACTATCTGATGCGCCCAGAGGTGATCGAGTCGATATTCTACCTGTACCGAATTACCGGAAATGAGATGTATGCTGAGTGGAACTGGAAGATCTGGGAGGGTATCAAGGCAAACTGCGCTGTCGATGGGGGCTTTGCCGGTCTCCGCGATGTGCGCCTTGGCCGCGAAGGTGGACTGATTGGAAAGCAAGAGTCATTTGTATTCTCTGAAACATTCAAATACATCTACCTCACTTTCGCAGGTGACGATGTCATGTCGCTGGATGACTACGTCTTCTCAACCGAGGGCCACCCCTTTAAGCGCTCCATTCCCTTTAATGGGACTTTCTAGGATTCAGAGTCAACGATGCTCTCGACGTATCCGATACAAAAGCACTGAAAAAACAATCGCAATGTGGCACATCTGCCGCTGCACTCGATCAGCCACTAGCGATGCTGTCTGCAAAGAAAACCCCCTCAACTGCAAAGGTTTCGGCGCAACCTCACAGTCTAATTCCGATAATAAAACGTTTGGGCCATCCTTCCTTTTTGCAAGGCGATATACCGGGTATATCTGGACCGCATTGTCGGTCACAGCAAACGGTTTTGCGCTTCCTGCATCCCTTCATTCTTTTTGTCATTCAATGTCCCTTTTTGCGGTGTAATATAGTCGCAGCCCTGTTTGCCTGCGAGTTCTTTACTGCTTTATTTCGAATTGAAATTAGCTCCAGGGGCCGTCCATTTCCTCTAATAGGATATGTGCTGGTGCAGCAATCAGCCACATGTAGCTCCTCTTACATTAGTTGCGTGCTAAAGCAAATGAAGAATGCGGTCCATCCCTAAAATAAACCGATACGGTAAACAGTGCGATTCTTTCTTTGAACGGGTTGTTCTCGTAAACATGCAGCCATTGCAGTATTGTTGAATGATTGAAAGCAATCTCAACATACAACAAGCTAATGCTGCCACATTTGTCATTTGTATCGTGTCGGGCCTTGGTCTGAAGGTTTTATATAACGCCGATGTGAAGGTACTTTCTTGAAGGTCTTCTTTTTATGTAGCGTCGGTGCTGGTATTTTGCAATTTTCTTCTAACAGACACACCATTTGTTCTCTTAACATTCCCAGAGGACTGCGCCCCGCGGTCTGGTCTCTAGATATACCTCCTGTCCCTGTTACGGCCCATCATTGAATCTTGTGAGAACCAACATCTCACACTTGCTATCGCATACCCACGCCGATATACGCACACGCACTTGCGTTAGGCATTGTGAATCCGAAAACAGATAGTTACTCGGCGACGTGCGACAGATTTATATATAATAACCATTAGGTGCGTTACAGCTCTCCTCACATCAGGATACCCCCCCCTGTTTCAATAACGTACCGCTTACCGCCACTCCTCCCTCGCCAAATATAAACCATGAGAATTCAATATATTCATATATGCTTGCTGAGTCTGTCACTGATCAGTGCACAGTCAGTGTCTTTGAGTTTACTCCGAAGCAAGAAACCCACAGCGCAGAAGGCTACACTAGGTGGGATGCTCGACCGTAATGGGAATCCCGCAAACAAAGAACGCGCCGATCTCCTCTGTGGACGCGCAGTGCAGCACGACTTTTCAGATGAGACCGAGGAGGACAGATCTCTCCGCAAACAACGCGCAAATGCAGTAAAGGCAGGATTTATCTATGCGTGGAATGGGTACAAAAAGTACGCATATGGTGCCGACGAAATCGATGTGCTTAACAGGAGGCCCAAGACGACGCGAAACGGATGGGGTGCGACGCTTGTGGACTCGCTGGACGTGCTATGGCTGATGGGATTAAAGGATGAGTTTTACATGGCTCGCGATTTTGTGGCGGGCATTGACTTCCACAATGACGGTGGACAGCTCGCCAAGGTGTTTGAGACAAACATCCGCTACGTGGGTGGGCTTCTATCGGCATACGAGCTCTCGGGCGACAAGGTTTTCTTGGAGAAAGCAGTCGAGCTTGCCGACCTCCTCATGCCGGCATTTGACACGCCACTAGGACTGCCCTGGCAAATGCTAAACATCACAACTGGCAAGGGCTCGAGCGAGACACCAGGCACGACGCGCACAAATCTTGCCGAGCTCGGCACATACCAGATGGAGTTCTTCCGACTGTCGCAGTTAACGCGAAACGCTAAGTACCACGAAGCAGCACAGAACGCGATCACGGTTATGTTGCGTATGAACCCGCTGGGCGGAGGATCCGAGCCCACCTACACTATCCCTGGGATGTATCCTATGGACCTTGACATGATGACGGGAAAGTTTGCCGGAAGTACAGCGTACTGGGGCGGCGGCGGAGATTCGTTCTACGAATACCTGGTCAAAACTTGGGTACTCTCAGATTGCATGCTCCAGCGTGATCTGGATCTGTGGACCGAAAGCATCCGGTCTTTCCGGCGCTTCGGCGTGGCACGGAGCACCGACGGGTATCTATTCCCTGGACTTGTCGATGGCGTAAAGTTCTACCCGTATGTTGACACATTCACAAACTTTCTTCCGGGAACCCTGGGCCTCGCCAGCAAACTCTCTGGCTCTGAGGAGTACTTTGCACTGGCTGAGGAACTGATGGAGGCCGGCTACAGCGTCTTTGACAAGATGGAAAGCTCGCTTGGGGCAGAAGCCGTCAGATTTGTGCGCGAGAATGTCACCAGCGACTATCAGCTCCTCAACGAACGGGGACGGGCCGATGTTGACAAGTACGGGCTTTCACTTGAGCGACCATACTACCTTCTCCGCCCCGAGCTTATCGAGTCTCTGTTCTACATGTACCGACTCACTGGAAAGAGAATATATGCGGACCGCATATGGAAAATCTGGCAGGGGATCCAGCGCAACTGCCTGGTCCAGAATGGCTATGTGGGGACAGCCAACGTAACCGTCGACGCATCCGTCACAGGCGTAAAGAACACCATCGACTCGACCGAGTCTTTTGTGTTTGCCGAAACGTTCCTGTACATCTACCTCACGTTCGCCGACCAGGACACTGCCAGCCTGGACAAGGTCGTATTTACCACCGAGGCCCATCCACTGTCGAGGGCATACAAGTTTGATGGCTCCTTCTAGATCTTGCATGCACATCTCTCCTCTCCTCTGCAGCTGTTGCTCTTTTTTAAGCTGTATTTGAATTTCCAATATTCTTTTCTATTGCAAAAAAAACCAGTCTGCAGCGTGAATGCAACTATCAGAAAGCAGCGCCAGGGCGGCTGATAATGCGCCCAGGCTGATGGAGCTGAAGGAGCTCCTACGAAGTGAGCTTATAGCAATTCTGGCCACCGTACGTAGTCGTACTGGTGCTTTGTACAAACATTCTATGTTGACCGAATTCAGCAGGACTAATCTATATATGGAACTGCTGTAGGTTCGCGGCTCGAAGGCTCTGGTCTTGGACAAGGAACTCTCGGGGGCGCTGAGCGCGGTGGTTGACTTTGACGTACTAAAGGAGCATGGAGTAGAGAAGATATTCCTACTTGAGGCTGGCCCACTGAACGCGGGCGAGCTCAAGGGCGTCATATATCTTGTACAGCCACATGTGCAGAAGATGAAAATGATTGCAGAGCAGATCCGGGCAGGGTCGCAAGGTGAGGCGGGACGGGAGCATTCGGTGCAGCTGGTACCTCGGCGGACGCTCCTGTGCGAGCGGGTGCTGGAGGAGGAGGGCGTGCTGGGGGATATTGTGCTGGGCGAGTATGGTATGGACGCAGTGCCACTGGAGGTCGACCTAGTATCGCTGGAGCAGCCGGGATTGTTTAAGCAACTATACCTGGACGGCGACTTTAGCGGGATCCAGTACGTGGCGCGGGCACTGATGCGGCTGCAGAGCGTGTACGGAATGTTCCCGCGGATCCTCGGAAAGGGTGATTTTGCGCATGTGCTGGCGCACAGTCTTACGCGCATGCGACATGAGCTGGCGCTTAGCGGAGCGGCGGGCGATGGGGCTGCGATTTCGAGCACGTTTGATTCAGTGGTGATCATCGATCGGGCGGTGGATTTGGTTACACCGCTGCTGACGCAACTGACGTATGAGGGATTGGTCAGCGAAGTATATGGCATTGCCAACGGTACGGTTACGCTGGGTGGCGAAGGTGGCGAGACGACAAGCGCAGGACGACGGAAGCGCGTCGTGCTGAACAGTAGCGATGCGGTGTACGGCGAGATCCGTGACATGAACTTTGGCGGAGTGGGCAGCCTGCTGAGCCAGATGACGCGGCAGCTGCAGAGCACGTACGAGAGCCGACACAAGGCGAAGACGGTACAGGAGATCCGCAGCTTCGTCGGGCGCCTCGGTGGGCTGCAGGCTGAGCACCACTCGCTCAAGGCGCATGTGTCGCTGGCCGAGACGATCCTGCGACGCACGCAGTCAGACGACTTTACCGCGCTGTTGGATCTCGAGCAGACGCTGGTGGGCGGGAGTGATTTGAACCGCGAGCAGTTTGCGTTTGTGGACCGGCTCTTTGCGCTGGCCGATCCGCTGGCTCATGTGCCGGGCATTGATGGCGAGGCGCGCGACACGCCGCTAGCAACCGCTCCAAACACGCTCCACAAGGTGCTGCGCGTGCTCTGCCTGTATTCGCTCTGGCGTGGGCCATCTTTCAAGCAAAAAACGTACGATGCGTGGTATGACGAGGTCGTGGCGGCGTTTGGGCATTGCCACACCATAACGCTGAACAACCTGTGCCGTGTAGGGCTGCTGGCGCCTCCCTCTGCTGCGAAATCCGGTACACCAGCGGCGACGCGGCGCGATACAGCTGCCACTCTCGATAAACCACAGCAGGATGTTGGGTTACTTGGCCTGGCTGAGCCATCGACGCTACCGCGTGCGTCAGTGCACTCGAACCGGTTGAGCTTTCTTCGCAAGGCGCTGAACCTTCTCACAGGCGAAGAAGACGCTGACGATGTCTCATATGTGTACTCGGGCTACGCGCCGATCTCCGTGCGGCTGTTGCAGTGTCTGGTCCACGACCCGGCGGTCTACACGCCAGCATCATCCAGCCGCTACGCGTCGCTGCTGCGGCCGCTCGGCGACAGCTGGGCACGGACCGCAGCACCGCGTGACAGCCAGGGCGCAGGTGGGGTGAAGGGTGGTTGGAGCGGTTGGGACGACGTGCTGGCTGAGCTCCCAGGCATGACTGTAGATCTGACGCAAGTACCACAGGACAGCGGCGGCAGCGCGGCGGCGAGTGACGAGATGGTGCGGCGGCTGGGAGAGAAGGCACCGGCGACGCTGGTGGTATTCCTTGGCGGCAGTACCTCAACCGAAGTCGCGGCGCTGCGGAGGCTGTCGCAGCAACATGGGCACCGCTACGTTGTGGCCACTACCCAGATGCTCAATGGCAACGCGCTGCTCGATCCGCTAGTGCAGCACAAAGGGTGATGAGCTCTAACTTCTATAACGACAACAAATAAACAAATAAGCCTGTATTACACTAATCGCTGAGGGCTGTGACGATGCCTGCAGCGATGGTCTCGCCATCCTTGCGTAGCATAACGCGTCCCAGCGTCTTTGAGTCTCGGAAGAGCTCCAGGCACACCGGAGCCTCGGCCACAATCTCCACACGCGCCGTGGCACCCTTGCGGATATGGCGCGGGCGGCGGCGCGTTACCTCGCCCGTGCGCTGGTCAAAAGTTTCGACGATCCGCTGCACAACGGCTGGCACGCTCACGCTCTGTACGTGCAGCAGCACCGGGAACCCGTTTGTGATCGGCACAGGCGGCTCAAAGACCGCCAGTTGCGCCTCGAACCGCGAGACGGCCCGTATGGGATGGGCTGGTGTGCACACCACAGAGCCGACAGTAAGCTGCTGTGCGTCGATGCCTTGGATTGCAAGCACGACTGAGTCGCCGGCAACAGCCCACTCTTCTGACGCAAAGTCCGCCTCGATTGCCTTGACCATTCCCGCCGCGCCGCCTGGCACCACCACCACCTGCTCGCCGATCTGCACGCATCCCTGGCCGATGCGCCCGCACACGCTGACTGTGTTTGAGCTGCCTGCTGTGCCGCTCCGAAAGTAATCGGCGACTGCAAGCCGCAGCGGGCGGCTCACCGTGCGTTCGGGCATGGAAAACGTGTCCAACAGATCCACCAGGCACGGCCCAGGCCGCGCACTGTCCGCCGCGTCCCGGTACCAGCTGGCCAGCTCCGGCGCCTCAGGGCCAGCGCGCTGCGACAAGTTGACGCCTCCAAGCCCGCTGACTGGCACAAATCGTACATCGCCTTTGGGGAAACCGCAGCTGGTAAGAAACCCACCCAGCCGGTGCACAATCTCAACATAGCGCGTCTGGCTCCAGTCCACAGCGTCCAGCTTGTTGACTGCGACTACCAGTTGGCGTACCCCCAGCGCACGGACGAGGACTGCATGCTCGCGAGTCTGTCCGTTGCCGTCAAATCCCGACTCGAAGCCGCCGGTAACTGCCTCGACAACCAGCACCGCCACGTCCGCACGACTGGCCCCTGATATCATGTTGGGTACAAAGTCGCGGTGGCCCGGCGCATCCAGCAATGTAAACCGACGGTGCTTGGTCGCAAACGAGCTGGTTGCCACGTCCATCGTCACCCCTCGTGAGCGCTCCTCGTCTGTCTCGTCCAGAACCCACGCAAACGCAAATGAGCCTTTGCCGATCTTCTCGGCGTCGCGCTCAAACCGCTTCAGCGTGCGCTCCCTCACCTGCCCCAGCGCATAGAGGAGATGCCCCATTAGGGTGCTCTTTCCTGCGTCTACATGCCCAACCACAACCAGATTCAGCATATCGCGCGCGCCCTGGGTCTTCGCATATTCTGCCACCACATCAATCTGCTTCTTGGATTTGGCTACAGGTGGTTGGTCCACAGCCGGGCTGCCAGCGCTGACGCGCAGCTGGTCGAGCTGCTTTGTCGGTGGCTCTGCTAAATGAATGTGAGTGTGGATGGTGCATTGGTATTAGCAAGATCAGCGGCACCGGGTGCAAATGGGCCGTGGAGACAGAGAGACAAATCCACAACAGAAACACCATCTCGACGTACAATGGATAGCAGAAAAGTTAGGCATATATCTTAGTTAACAAAGACCATAGCAGCATATCGCATGTAGTGCGAGCAACACTGACTATAGCACATTTGAAGGAATTTCGGCAGCCAGTAAAGACCTGGAGAGCCTTTATAAACAAGCATTCATGTAAGCGAAGAACATAAAAGTAGCTGCTAATATGCAAGATGGGGGATGTAGTCTGTGCGTTTAAAGCTTACCCTTGACTGGTGGCAGGGATGCGGCCTGCTTTTTCGATGCGGCACTACCGACGGTGCTTTGGGCAGCCAGGACCCTGTCGTCGGGGCTCGGCGAGTTAAAGTGAAACTTGTTTCCCCGCCCCTCGTTCTTCCCTACCACCAGTAACCTCACAAATGACACATCCCCAGCAATACAGTTAGTCTGTGTCGCAAAGCTTCTGCATCTCGTGCTACTATGCGCTATTGGCGCTGCTGACTTGTCAACTTTGATCTCGCCGTTGTTGGGCTCCAGAAATCCAGCAACCTCCTGCTGAAGAGCGCCCAATGCCGCCAGCGCGGTCTCTTCCGATCCAGTTGGGTGCTGTACGGTGTTCGACTGCCCGTTCAAAGCCCGGCCATCTGCTAAAATAAACTGGGCCAGCGACGAGGGCTGTGCGTATAGCGACGCCGTTGTTGCCACTGGTGCCCGACCCTCGGCCGCAATCAGTGCCCTTCGCTGTGCACTCAGATCGCTGGCCTCCCCCGCATTACCCTGGTCAGAGCTGGCGCCTCTCAGTTCCATAGCGCTCCGAAGCGCCGGTACCTGTCGTCCAGTAAAGTTTCTAAGCTGTGGCGCCGCTGTAACGTTATCAGCCGTGGTGCTGGGTAGTGCTGTTGTTTGGGAGAGCAGGCGCCGCGGCTGCGTCTGCAAAGACGTGCCCAAGGAGCTCATCAACGGCTGCTGCGTGCCCAATGGCCGCGATTTCAAAGCTGAAAGCGCCTGCCCGACTGCACTTAGCCCCTTTGACTCCAATGGCAGCCCAGGGCTGCGTCCAGACACACCATGCAGCGCTCTCAGACTTTTAAGGGAGCCGATGTCGCCATTGTCGCCTCTGTTGCCTGACAACGCCCGCAGGCCTGTGAGTGCTGGCTTCCGATCCGCCAGCCCGGCCACTGACGCATCGCATGTGCCAATGCGTTTCCTGTGTGCTGATTTTGGAATGGGGGGTGGACCCGGGCGATGCGGTGCTCCTGAAATTACCTGTTCTTCATGCGTATAAGATATACCTACGCCACAGCCATCCATGCAGAAGAGTCCAGCCGCTCTCACAAAGAAAAGCCCGCATTATTGATGGTACCAGTGCTGGATCAGAGTTGGCCTTGTGCATTGACTGCCGTACAGAAGCCACTCATATGAATTACCTTTTGCCTTGAGTTTATATGTCTCTACACAAACAGCGGCACGATAGATCTTCAAATGGTATTCAGTATTTGCCGCCTTGGTACAAGCAAACAGTGTGAAACTGCTGTGCAGCATAAACCACTTACTCTTTAGCCATGCTATTGTCGCTGCTTCATCAAAGTAGTAGTACCACAATGACTCCTTTATCGTACTGTCGCTTATTCCTGTATCCTGCCCGATCGCCTTCCTCACCGCCTTGACTCCATTGAGAAGCTTCACTACAAATCGTGGTGAGCCAGGCTATTATCTAAGTTGCCATGAAACCCTCATCAATAACTCCAGCTATTGTCTGTGTAACTGCTATATCTACCTTCATCCTCCTCCGACATATCCTCCATTTCCTCAAAGGCGTTATCCTCCGCTTCGTCGTAAAACTCTAGCTTCAAAAGACACACCACCAATCCTTCAGCTGTTAGTGGCAAATGTTCGCTGCTCCTGGCACTTAAAATTCAACCAAAACCATTGGCTGTCCCAGTTCAGTATGTACCATCCTCAAGGCTAATATTCTTGACTGCCCTGTGTCGTGACATTGTGAGACTGCTACAACAGGTTTCTTTATATTATAAAAAAGTAATGAAAGCTAAAGAAGCATAAAAAAAGTACTCTTTGCCAAGTCCAGATCGCTGGCACAAGTTCTCAAGAAAATCTAAAAGAAGAAATGCTAAGCAGTTCTTTCTCCTGGTTTAGGGCGTTGGTGACTCCCCCCCCCCCCCGAATGTTTTTGTATTTGTGTCTTGGGCCTTTTGGTGCTCTTCTTGCAGCGCTTGGTGGGCTTCTTCGAGTGAGGGCAGAAAACGGCCAATGTAATGCGCCAATCACTTGATTAACCCATCATATCATTTGTTGCAGACGGTCGGTTGGTCGATTTTTGCTCGATTTTGACGATGTATTAGAGTGCCAGCGCTTCATCACTCACGTGATTAGCAGGGTTTTAAAGCCACAACCCTTGGCTCTTGGTTGCGTTGGCCTTGTTTTCGCGTTACCGCCACGCTGGCCACAAAAAACTGGCAAGTGCGTTCAGCGGCTTGGTGTTTTTGCACTTGTATATCTCCATTTCGGCTTGTACTTGAGCTCTGTGCTTTATATCATTATCCTGAATATTTTTAAGACACGGCTACTCTACGCGCGATTCTGCGGATATGGTGGCATTAAACAGGGAGGAGAGCTTTGTTGTCATTGAGCTAGGCAGCTACACAACAAAGGCCATGCGAGACATAACAGACATTAACAAGCTTCCTTCTGTGTGTATACCAACTCGTGCCGGGATTGTTAAGCATGATGACGCGCCACTGGCCGAGAGCGCCTTGCCAAATACTCCTAGCGAGCAAAAGAAAACGTCCGAGCATGCTGGAGCCTGTGAACCTGATCAGGACACACACACCCAGACCAAGAGCCTGAATGGGCCTACCTCCGATACCGAGCCAGCAGATGCCCCCGATAGCAACAAGCCGAACGAGGCGATCAACGGACAAGCAAATGCTTCGGCTGAGAAGGCAACTCGCACCGAGGACGGCAACGGAGATAATGAGTATTGCGGTGTCAATTACATCTTCGGGGCAGCACTTGATAGCACAGATGCCAGCACTCTGGAACGCGTGGTGGATGTTATACCAGATGGGTTTGTGAGTGATTGGGATGCGCTGTCGGCGTTTCTCCGGCACATTGTGACGAAGGAGCTGGGAATTCGGATCTCTGATAACAATAGTACTATTATGTTTAGCACGCCAGCTTTGTGGCCCAAGGCTCATCTGGAGAACCTGGCGCAGATTGCATTCGAGCACCTCAATGCACCGGCAATTATAATAGTGGAGCAGCCGCAGCTGGCAGTCTATGGGAATGGCGCAGTTACGGGGGTTGTCGTGGATATGGGCCATTCCTTAACCACCGTTGCACCAGTGATTGACTCGTGTGTGCAGTTGAACTGCATTGCACAGACGCCAGTGGCAGGGGCAGCTGTCAGTCAGCACCTACGCGCTCTTTTGCAGGCAGACGCAGACACTCGTGCGCAATTCGACTCTGAGAGCGTTCCATTGGAGTTTGCTATTGCTCTGAAGGAATCGGGACTGTGTCGGCACCAGCTAACACCGACCGAGGATGCAAACGAGGAGGGCAGAACGGAGACGCAAACGTTTATATTTAAAGGAAGTAAGTATGCAGTCAGCAAGCAGATCATGACTAAAGCACTCGAGATTCTTGTCAAACCCGCCGACCCGTCGACACCCAGCCTGGCAGGACTCATTCGACAGGCGGTGCTCGGATGCGAGGTGGAAAGGCGCACACAGCTTTGGGAGAGCATCCATCTGACGGGTGGGTCGTCGCAGTTTCCAGGAATTAAAGAGTACTTGCAGCTTGGGCTTGAGAGCGCAGTGCTTCCGGCAAGTAACATTTTTGCATTATCGCAGACGCGCGACATCAAGTTCTGCAGTCTACCTGAATACTTTGTTGGCTGGCGCAACCACAGCCATTGGACGTCGTTCCTCGGCGCATGCATTGTTGCCAAGATTGTGCTAACTGACGCGCGGCATCTGATATCTCGGGCAGAGTACAATGACAGCGGCCCTAGCATCATTCATACAAAGTCCTTTTAGTTCTGGGTCATACAACCACTTTGATCCTGCAATGGTTGCGGTGTGGTGTAAATGCAACGACTTGGTGCGGACGATGTTATTGTTGTTGTTGTTGTTGTTGTTGTTGTACATTGAACTGCGGCATTAATAAAATAAAATAAAACCCTGGGTTCTGTGAGAAGCGCGAGGAGCACGAATGCTTGCATGTTCTAGAAAGGAGCTGCCCTGGTCTGCATTATTGGGGTTATGCGATTTCAAAGTGAGAGAATGACGCCTGCTTTGAGTGAGAGAGGTCCAAACGTTGGTAGTGTTCCGATTCCTTGTGGTAGTAGAAACCCGTGATCGAGCTCTCCACTCTGTCGTAGCATACATAATAGAATCCCTCGTAGCTGGCGCCGTTGATGCGATTGAGTCTGTAGTTGGGAACCACAAAGCGCTCCTTCCACCGCATAAATATGTACCTGTCTGTGGGCGTCAGGCGGTACTCAAAGCACTCGCTATCAAAGCGGCTCTTGTACGGCTGGAAGCATGAAAAGAAGCTCTATAGCATAAAATAGAATATTGGAGAATACAGAGTCTGCTTAATATACACAGCCAGGATAATGATGTTGCCTGTACGGCTGCTGCACAGGATGATGCCAGAACAATAAGACTTGCTTGTCATGCGACATTTGTGCAATGGCGGCCTTCTTGGCTGCAAACAAAACAGAAAAGACTTACCCAGTGTGTCCGGTCAGTGTCGACGCTCGCATCCCACTTGTTGGTGATAAACGTGTGGCCGCCGGTGCCGACAATCTGCGCGTCAAAGTACGTTGTTAGCTTTGGCAGCTCGTTGGTCAGCCCACAGATAGTAAAATGTCCACAGAGCTCAGGCACACCCATGTCTACGTACTGGAGCGCAACCGTGACAATGTAGCTGCGTACTCCATTCGACTGGGTCCCTGAAAACCGCGACCCCGAGTACAGGTCGTGGCAAGGCGTTGGCCACGTATTCCACACCTGCGAGAATATGAGCTGCTCCGGCGTTGGCAGCGGCTCACTATGTAACTCATCTTCGCCAAACTCTTCTCCAGTGCTGTAGTATAGAAAGCTGCTATCGGGAAGCTGCTCCAACTCCCCTTTGGGCATTGTAGCAAAGGCATTTCCATCCTCGCCTGTATCTGAGAACATACCCCATGTGGAGACATTGGCGCAAGCCGCATTTTCAACTATACAACCTAAAGGTTCTGTAGACACAGCATCTGTGTGCGTACTGTCCGTTGCGCTGGCTGATGTATTATAATTTGCTACTGCAACTATCTGCGGCCGGCCACCATTTGTGGTAGTGTTGGCACGCTCCTCGCGTTGCACTGAGGAGCCGCTGGCTGTTGTGAGTTGCCTACATGATGTGTTCAGACGACTCGCCTGGACAAAGAATAGCTCTGGGGATGCAGGCATGGATGACGATGACGATGGTACATCCTCGACCCCAGCTTCGGGAGCCCCAACCGAGCGGGTAGATGCTCTCCGTTCAAGGACCACAGACTTGCCTTCTGGGTGGTCCTTGGAATCTACAAGGCTGCGGAATAGAGGGCCATGGCGGAAAACCAACCCTGGCCCGGCCGCACGTGGACTGCCGCTACCTCCAATGACGCCGGCACTAAGCCGTCGACGTCCGCTGCGCATTTCATTCACGCGACGGTGTGTAATTACTGGCATTTCGACTGCGCGGGTCCGACTGGAACAGATAGCAGTCTGTTAGTCGTAGTCAATGGTAGCAAAGTGTATGTGTCAACGAGACTGGGCAAGGCCGCGGCGGGGGAAGAAAGGTGGAGAGAGGAGAGTGTTCTTTGAACAAAATATGAGTTAGTTGTGTGCGGCTGTGGGGAGCGCAGGCAAGAGAAGAGAGGAGCAGGGTGGCGCAGCGTGGCTGCAGTACAAGTGCACAAGAATCAAGCGGCGTGTAAGGATGTCCTTGTGCTTGAATAGACGGGGCTTCTGCGAGGAGAACAGCTAGTGCGACTCTCCTAACAGCGGTTTAATACAGTGTGTGTGGCTGCTCTCTGCCTGGGCCAGCAATACCTTTGCGCGTTGTTATTCGGTAACGGAATAGTCGGATAGTACAAATAGAATAGAAATGCCACTCTGTCAAGCAAAATAAGGGTGCAAACATGAACTTCACAAGGGAGGTGAGTAGGAAAGGCACTCCCACTCCAACTGGGCTCATTGCTCGTCATTGGATCTCGTGACCAGACCACGTGGATATCCAGCATGCAGCGTGTGCTGTCAACCTTCCCCATCTACCAGCTTTGCTAAGTGTTGATGTTTGAGTGCAATTACTCTTTGCGGTGACTGGAATGTCAGAAGCATCTCCCGTGCATGCGCCGTATGGTTAGCATTGGCGGCGTCGTTGGTGTTTGGCGAAAGAATCGGAGAAACTTCAGTGAAATTTAGAGATTTGCATGGTGCGCATATTTTATATGCCCCTAAGCATCGGCTGCTCTCTAAAATTGCTCTTGGATTTTCATACTAGGATTTCCTAGATTGTATCACGTTTTGTAAAAAGAATGTCGAGGCTATGAACATATTAAATGCATTTGCTTAGAAAAAAGTATTGCTTTTTAAGAAAACTATTGGCGCATCAAATAATAATATTTGCATCGGACAAGGCGACTTTTGGAAGCGAGCGGACTTGTGTTTTGCATTGTAAAAGACAAAATTTGTGCGTGGGTTGGCTTTAGAAGAGAAGAAAAATGAAACAAGAAACAGAATAGCAACATACGAGTAGTAGTTGTAAGTATATGCGTAGAATAAATGGCTTTAGAAGAGAAGAAAAATGAAACAAGAAACAGAATAGCAACATACGAGTAGTAGTTGTAAGTATATGCGTAGAATAAATGGCTTTAGAAACGTCATAGCAATAATACACAACCGCATTCAACTTGCCTTTATGTTGCCTATATTCCTGCGAAGGATGGTATAGTTAAGTGTGGAATCGTTAAAGACCACAAATGTTTGTCTGATTATTCCGTTTGCTAGCATATAAACATCCATCAACGTATGCATGCGTATAAACATTCTCTCTTCATGTGGATTGTTGTTCTGGTACTCGTTATTAGAATGGGATTCATCTTCTAGCATGTCAACATCTGGCAATGCGTACATGGTTTATATACCCGTGGATGTGTGTTGTTCTTGTATTGTTAGTATTCTTACAGAAATCACATAGAGACGATACCATCTTTCTACTTTTACTTATAGAGGATCGCGTAGTGAGTATATCTATTATCTGATATTATCCTTGTGATTTTCTTGTCCTATGGATAGATAGGCTGTCTTTTGCTGGTTGTGTATTGTGACGAGAAAGGCATATGGTCTTGTTAAAGAGAATTGCCTGCCAAGTAAAACTAATGCAAGCCAGCCTCACGGATGTTAAATCTTCAAGAACTGTCACTGCCAGTGCTGCTGACTGCTTCTGCTGCCTATGCCTGGTGGGATAAATAATCATCATCGTCTGCTTCTTGCACCATCATTTGTAGTTCAAAGCCAACGCTAACCATCTCGCCAATATACCCATCACCAAGGTGCAAACGACGTGGCCATCCATGGCACATATTCTTTGCTTTTTTGGCACAGGCACTCCATTTCAATCGCTGCAAAAAGTAGTTCTGTCCAAAGGACAACTATCTTGAAAAATAAAACCAGTAGAATAACCCGAAAACAGACACTAAGTTATGGCATCCAGAAGACTGCGCAGGGTACTGATAACCACTTTATTTTCCTCTGGGGTTCCAACGGTAATGCGCAGACATCCCTCACAGCCATAGTCCGTCCCGCGGTAGCGCACAACAAGCCCTCGGTTCTGGGCCATCTCGGTGTAGATACTTTTGGCAATCTCGTTTGATATCTTTCCATTGCTGTCGGCAAAGCGGCAAAGTACAAAGTTGGCATCGTTGCCACCAATAATTGCGCTGATATGTGGTAGACGCCGCAGCTCTGGAATCAAGTACTCATCACGCTGCGTTTGAATCTTGCTAATCACATATTGCATCTTTTGCAGACCTTCGTCAGAGAGCGCTGCCATGGCCACATTCAAAGTCAGTGTCGAAACATTGTATGGTGCCTTGGCATTGTTCAGATAAGATACAAGCTCACGGCTTCCGATGCCGAGACCAAGCCTAATCCCAGCCAGTCCAAAGCCTTTGCTCAATGTTTGCATAACAAAAAGCCCAGGATACTCGGGCACAAGTCGGGCGTACGAGTCGCCGCGCTCTGGGCGCACAAAGTCAATATATGCCTCGTCCATGACCACAATACCCTCAAACTGCGAGTCGAGTACCCGGCGCACATCTTCTTCACGCAAATATGTGCCTGTTGGATTTCCTGGCGAGCAAAGCCAGATTATCTTGATCGACGGGTTGTTGACTGCAGCGCTAATCACAGCATCCACATCAAGCTGGAACGCTCCATCTTCGACAATAAGCGGAACCTTTACCACATCCACATCATTTATACTCGCAACGACCTTATACATGCCATATGTCGGTGGCGTGATAAGTATCGCATCCTTCCCAGGTATGCAGGTTATGCGAACAAGCATATCAATGACTTCGTCGCTCCCAACTCCCAAAAATACATTGTCCGTGCTTGGGATACTCGGGCGAAGTCTCAAAACTCTCTGTTTGACTTCACGTCCAAGCGGATCGGGGTATCTGTGCAGATTGAGGTTGTCGCCATCGGTATCGACGCGTTGCTCCTCGCGATCGCCGATTGTCTTGCTTATCTCAGCCTGGAATGCTGGTCCATAGCTGTTCTCGTTTGCATCTAGCAAGATTCCTTCATTGTAGTCGTCTCTTGCGCAACGATAGGGCTCGAGCTTGAGGATGTTTGGACGGATGACACGACGGATATCAAATGATGGCTGAGAAGGCATCGTGTAAGGGTAGTGCTATTGATGGGTAAAATGTGATGGAGTCAAGAAGTGGAAAGTTTAAGAAGACAGGAGTAGAAGAGAAAGCATAAAGCAAAAGATACTGGAGGAAGAAGCTGCACTTCAAAATGGTGAAGGTCTCGAAACAAAAAAAAATATGACACACTTGTTTGCAGGGCTCACATGTAAAAACTCTAGAGCCCATACATTCTGTGACTAGCAAGCAGTGCAAGAATAAGAGTTTTCAATGATATCCCATCTCAGTGCCCCAATAATTAATTATTATTATTTTGCTATCAGTTGCGGTATACCAGCATGAGCGACGCACCAAGACGTGGGCGGGAGCGGGTTCCCGGAATGTGCATAAAGTGCAAGAGCGCAAGGCCAAGCGTTACAATTCGCCAGAGCTTGTATTGCAAAGAGTGCTTTGTAAGGACATCGATCGTAAAGTTTCGCACAGGACAGAGTCGCCTGCGCAAGCGTGTACATAATTCCGGGGCAAGTGCTCTGGTGGCATTCTCTGGAGGCAGTACGTCTAGCGCTATGCTTAAGCTAGTTGTTGACCATCAAAACAGTGCGCGGAAAGACGTGGAAGCTACGGCCGCGTATGCGGGACTTGTTGTGGGACATGTTGACGAAACATGTCTTTTCCCAGAAGCGGAGGAGGATGATATACGCGCAATTGCAGCAGCGAGTGGGCTTTTGTACAGGACGTTGGCACTGGAGGACGTATTTACACTTGTAGACGGGGAACGGACAGCGCTTATTGAGGTTGTTCATGCGAGCATTGCGCCTGGGGTGGAGAAAGATCAGTTCTGCGCGCGGATTATACGGCCAGAAAACAAGGGATCTAACAGGGAATACCTAAGGGCCTTGTTTGCTAGCCTTGGGACGGCTACCGACAAAGAGCATATGCTGGACATTGTCAAAGGATTCTTGATTCAGCAGCTGGCGCGCGACGCGGGATGTGGGGTGGTGCTGATGGGAGACTCGGGGACGCGCCTCGCAACAAAGGCAGTGGCACTGACCAGCCGCGGACGCGGGTTTAGCCTGCCTCTCGAAGTAGCGGCCGAATCGCAGTGGATCGGGGGTTTGAGCATATGGCGGCCAATGCGGGACTTTGGAGCAAAGGAGATTGCGTTTTTCAACCGCTGGACGGGTCAGAGAAGCGTGGCGGTGCCCACATTCACGACTGGCGGGGCAAGGCAGGCATCTATCGATCGTCTAGCAGAGGCATTTATTACCGAGCTTGATCAAGGCTTCTCCTCAACGGTGCCCACGGTCTGCCGGACTATGCAGAAGCTTGAGCCGCGCGATGAGGCGCTTGCGGCGGCGCCATGTCTTGTTTGCGGCATGCCCGCCGAGGGTAACGCTCAGGCGTGGCGGAACAGGCTCACAATAAGTAGCAGCAGCGTTGGGCGCGGAGATGCCGGCACGCGCAGCCCCTTGTCGGCGACTTTGCCCGAGTCGTCAGAACAGGGCCCCGGCGACGCATCGTCACTGATGGAGATTGCGCACGCAATGTGCTACTCATGCCAGAGCCTGCTGCACCATGCGAGCCCAGGGATTTTGCTTCCAAAATTCTGCTTAGAGCGGCTCCAAGCTGGGAATGCTCCAGGCAGCAGCGCACATGGGACTGCAGAAGCTCAGCGCGAGACGCTACGCAGACAAATAGACGAGTTTCTTCTCGATGATGATGATGATGATGCTTGCGACAACAGCACAGCAAGCTAGAGCAATCTCTTCTATTACGCAAATATAGAAACTAGCTAATAATGGACAGGTCGACCTGGGCGTTTTCATCCGTCTCAATATCCAGCTCGTTGAACAGGTCGCCCATCTTTCCTGGGTATCCCTCACCAATCGCGTCAGCGATGTTCTTGAACATGCGTTTCCTGGTCTTCCAGTGCTTGACCATCGCCGAGTGTTCGGTCTCAATCTTGGCCTTCTCCTGTGGCGAAATCACTTCACCAGAGCGGAGTTGAACCAGCCGCTCTTCGTTGCTCTTTGCCTAATAGAATCTCAATAGAGCCAGCATCTGTTAACACCAGCTAAATGACTGCAGACTACTCTCATCCGCGTTTCCATAGACACTTACCTCTACATTTAGGTTGGCAATGCGCTCTCGTATCTGGTCATCAGTCAGCGCGCTCGTCAACCCCTGCAACCGCGAGCCCAGCGCCTTGTTCTCGCTTTTCAGCTGGACCACCTGCTGCTCCAGGTCCTTGATAGCCTCCTCCTCTTCCTCGGCCTCTTCAGCACCAGGCACCTCGATCGTGCTCTGTGGAGCATAGAACACTTGCTGCTTGCCATTCGCCTTGCGCTGGAGTCGCTCCTCGTCCGCAAGCTCATTCAGTATCTTTTTCGCTTGTGCGGGCGAGACAAGACCATGGAGCTGGCTCGATATGTCATTGGCGCTGTACGGGCGGTTCACCTTCAATAGGTAGGCGAGGACCGCAGTCTCTACAGTAAAAAAGTGTACGCATTACAACTATGTAATTTTTGTTCGGCCACGGCTGTGATACACCCCAAGTAGGGCGCGAGGCCGTTGCTAGTGGGTATTTCTGCTCCTGGCAAACTCGAATTACCTTCCTCGCTCGAACCTTTGGCCTTCTTTGGCGGCATTGCTCCAACTTCAGCTGTGCGGGTGAATGTGGAGACTAAGAATACAAAAACTAAGAATTCAAAATACAACCTCAACGCCTTCTCTTGGAAGAAAGACGCGTTGGCTGGGACGATGTAGTCTGCACAGGAGTGGCTGCGCATCAAAGCGTAATCAGCGGATTTGCCTTGATCTCTGCAGTGTACCAGGCAAGGAGGCTTGGGCGGCTCAGCAGCTGTCAGCGGATCTGCTGGACCAGAACTGGGAGCGCTACCGCCCACTTCGAGCATGCAAGCCGCCAATGCATGCAAGGGCAGGCTCATGGCGGTCGCGGCGGATCCCCCACCCATGCGGAATGCATGGCGAGAGATCAGCGACACGCGGGACGAAAAACCCACACAGCGCTGGGCCTGCGCGGCGGCGCATTCCACAAAAGGCAGGCGCGAGGAAGAGGAATCAGGGAAGCGAGGCGGCCTGGCGCAAGAACTCGGTGCATGCAGCTGTCTATTTCGGGCGTCGGCAGCGAGGGCCCACACACGGCAGACCACTGCGCATGCTGGCCAAAGAATGCCCACCGGCAAACGCGAACAATGGACGCATGATGCGCAAGCACCGCGGAAATCTTTGGGTCTGCCGACTCTGCCCGCAGTGCCGCGTGGGTGGCGCGGCCAGCATAGTGGGCTCTTCCAAGCACAAAGCCAGTACGCGCGTGACTGCAACTTCTCGGAACGCTGCTCCTTAAGAGCCTTTTGCATAATTCCCTGCCAATCTTCCCCCTCCCCCGCCTGCAGCCTGCGCTTCCCGGATGAAACAATGCCTACCTTCTCATCGCCCAACGCGATAACGAACGCTGCCAAGCCCGCTGCCTTCTGCTCTTGCCGCTGCTGCTCGTTATCTCATAAAAGCCGCCTTCGTGCCACCGACTGGCCCTGGCTCATCTGTGCTTGCTTTTTCATACACTCATTCCCCTCTCTCTGCATCCCCCCCCCGCCAACCTCATTCGCTTGCAATGGATATCCACAAGCTCATTACCCTCGAACAACCCTGCGCTACATTTCCCCAGGCTTTGTACAGGTACTTCCCATACATTAACTCCATCTCCTCACTCTCCTGTCTGTTGTTTTCCTTCCAGTTTGCTAAACCTGTCTACTAACTTTCCTCATCCTCTTTCTCTTCTTGCGTTGCTTAGAATTCTGGCCGAAGGTCACACATGGATTGAGTGGAACAAAGATGGCTCTCGTTTTCGCTATAATGATCCAGAGCGCCTCATGCGCGAGCTGCAATCGCTTGGCTTCAAAGCCCAGGACTCTGCCTCGCTAAGCAAAAACTTTAATGACTACGGCTTTAAGCGCCTAAGCGATGCACGCAAATCACGCTATGATCCCTGGCGGACAAACTGGACTGTCTTTTCCCACCAATGCTTTTTGCTTCATGACAAGGAGAGCTCAAATTCTATCCTGCGCCGTCGCATCCGTCGTCCCCGCTGCCAAGTCAAAAAATCCTCACCAGTGTCCGACGATTCCATCTGGTGATCATCCCCACCAAGATGTAAATACATTTGAAAGTCCAGCTGGCTTGGTCTTTCAGCGTCATCTGTACAGCTAAAACCTCGTTTATTTCAATTAATTTGTCCAAAATAAATTAATAGAAATACTTGCTTTACTCCATCCAAAGCAACAAAAAATACTAATTCACAAGCAAAAAATATTGCAGTGACCGGGAATCGAACCCGGGACTGATGCTTGGGAAGCATCCATTTTACCACTGAACTACCACTGCCATAATTTATTGGTGTTTGTGTTGTAGACTGAAGAGTCTCCTATAATGCAGAAAAATAAATTAAGCGTGTAAAGCTAAAATATTCAAAAATGTGTCCGTAAATCTGACAACTCATATCTAATAGGTAACAATCCAATCTAACAACGGTCAACTGTCACTAAACGATAACTTCTATTGTAATAATTGTAGTTACCTGATCACCGGGTACCAGATCAAGCGCTTACCCCCTTGCTGGGAAGATAAATAGACTCTCACACATCCCAACGTAAATGTTTGAAATCTTTGGTTTTCTCCTAATTATTGAATATATTTTTTAAAAACTAACCCATGTACTAGTCAGTACAATTTATTAGCAACAATTCTAAACTTTTAAGCTTTAAATTTCTATCGTTGCCTAAGCAACATCAGCAATATTGTCCATTCAACATTGCGCTTTTTAGAATAGTCATAATAATAAATTTTTCAGCAGCTGCTAGATTGTAGTTTAAACATTTCACATCAATACGCATCTGTTTTTATAAGGAACATCCGCAGGTTCCTCTCAAGAACCTGTTTTATTATTACTTTTCTTATGGTTTTTTTTACATAACATAGCTTGTAATCAATAAACTCTGGGATCGGGAAATTTATTGTGACTAGCTATTGGGCTACATTTTAAAATAGTCCACAATTCCGTTGTACTGAAAGAGAATCTGAAGGCTCCCCATGTAATAGCTTTGAAGCAATCTGGAGATGCTTAGAAGGAGATGCTGTCTAGCTTAACGTGGTAGGCATGTTATTAATAAACCCCGAGATGCTGCATAGCGCGTTTGATCAGGAATATGCGCAGGCTGCACTGCTTGAGCTGCTAACTAGCCATGTCACGCAGATCAGATAATTGGCGGGCACATCATCAGCACTAGCAATATGCGGGGTGGCATAATATTTAAGGTTTTTTTATGTAAATGGTTTGAATAAAAACCTTAGTTCTATTTTGAATGCCACAATCAGAAAGTTAAGTGTAGTGCCAACTACTTGATCTCATTTCCTATCATTAGTCCTCTACTACCTTACCACTAGATTATATTTCCACAAATCAGTCCCTTACATGGATTGGCCTAGTTTAGTTTTATTTTGTTCAAGTGAACGAGTCCCTAAGTAAAGAAATGCGGGATGGTTGCGCTCAACAACGATAATCACCACAACAGGCATAGATTAATTGAATTTAGATCAACACGTCGCGTTTGTTGTGATGGAGGTTGTTTTACGTGAAGATTGCAAATTAGGCCTAGCTTTTCTTTTCAGCATTGCGTTTTACTTGTATTTGTACTTCTTGGTCTTCCTGACTGCTTGACTTTACTTGTGCGTTTTGCCAAACAACAGCATTCATCTATCCTGCCATTTTCATACACCACCTCCATCAATGGCAAATGCGAGCGGGAGCCCTACACGCCATAAGAAAAAGTCGTCCTCGCTTTTAAAGTTTTTCGGCAAATCTGACGTGAAGGGTACGGACTGAGTGGGAAGCTGAAATTTACATGTAATGCACAATTTACAGCCTCACCACGAAATGAGCTACTAATATTACCAGTCGAGGTGAACTGCTAATTCCTGTAGACACTACCACAAGAGAAGTGAACACATTGGCAACGACATGTGCACATGGTGAGTATTTTATATCAGGACATTGCCTGATCGGAGGATATGCTATGAGTTGTAACGCAAGCATCACTAATCAAATATTCTACAAGCAACGCTGATGTAGACATTGAGGGGCACGTAAGCACTGGGAGCCCACCCCTTTTAATTTCTAGTATCGCGGAAAAACCGCTGCCTGCTGAGTGCACAGCTATTGCTTTTAGGAATGGAAAGATTGCATTTCACGAGAAGAAACTTAATCTCGAACGGCACCCGTCTGTAATTGCTGCGGTATTTGGATTTCATCAGTATGTTGCCCAGCTCCAGCGTGAAAGCAGTGCCGGACTTCCGCTGCAAGGGATTCCTCGCGAGCACTGGTCATTAGTGGCGATGTTGATCCAGGAAAGAGATGTGACTGTTTCGTCTTTAGTTAGAAGTATCGAGTCTCAGCTTTGTCCCGTTGTGTTTGGCGAAGACAGTGCCAGCAATGCTGATATTCTTGCTGCCGGTGCTGTGGAGAGAGCAATTGCTCTGATTGCTGAAAATAAGAATTATGGCGTTCCACTTGGCGAACTGCATTGCAGCAGCGGCAGCAAAATTGATGAGGTTCCGCAGGTAAGCCAACAACTTATTGTACAATTGACGATGTTTGCGCTACCATCATTTGCTCAGACATTTATGTGGTTGTTATTGAATTTGTTGCGAACGGATTGTAGGGCCTGTCGATAAATCGCTGGGAGGTCAATGACATGGGACTTTTACCTCAGGATGTGAGAGAAGTAGTGAGCAAACGTAGGAGGCGTCGCGAGCAGACGCACGCAAGGTGTGTGCAGTGGTTCCGATCGCTTGAGGCTTTGACGCGTGAGCAGATATTAACTGGTACGCTGAAGAGACTAAAAGGTGGCACTCAATCCGGTATAACAAAGGGTAGTACTAACACCAATACCATCATGACTACTGGCGCATCGAGCGGTGGCCACATTGACGATGGTAGCGGTGCGATAGAAGGCGCAGCGGCTTTCACACTTCCTAAAAAGATACAGCCCACAATCCGTGGGCAGCGGAGCTTGCAGATGTTTTTTGCGACAGATAGGCCGTGTTCGCCGGTATCACAGCCCGAAAAGAAGAAGGATTACTACAGAGCAGCATTTCTGCCATTTAATGTCAGAGATTGTGCCCATGTGTATCGGTTCCAGCCATCTACCAGTTTTGATCTTGGAAATATAGATAAGGTACTGGCGCCTTCATTATCTGAGGATGGCGCCTATGGTGACCGGCCGCAAATTTCAGAGCTTTTGGCTAAGTTTATTACCTTATCACAGCCAGAGAGAAGGAAAGCGAGGGCGAGGCTTCCTGTCTGTGATGGTATAGATCTCGACGAGGCCGAGCTTTGTTTGATGCGGCTGCGAATGGCACCGATAAAGCTAGTCCAGTTTCATGGAAATCGCCGCCCAGCCTACCTTGGTACTTGTAGCAAGACACTGCAACATGTTAGCGGGCGCCGACCGTTTGTCCAGGACACAAATGTGCTCGATTATGACATTGACAGCGATGCCGAATGGGAAGCGGAAGACGAGGACGGAGAGGATCTCCAGAGTGAAGAGGATGATGATGATGATGATGATGATGAAGACGATGATGATTTTGATGAGGAAAGTGGATTTGTGGTTGGTGAGGGTGATGCTCTACCACGGCTGGGTGGACTAACTGACGACTCTGACGTGGACGAATCAGACTTTAATTCTGAAGATGAGAGCGTGGAAGAGGTAAATCCTGATGAGGAAGTAGTATGCGTGAGCGATATAGATGTGAACGATATGGACGTGGACGGCGCGGGTGTCTGCGCCGTAGATACGCCAGGCGTAGCTATTGGTTCGATGGGAAATTGTTTGCCTGCGCCTAAAAAGTCAACGCGTAGGCCCAAGCACGGGCCACAGCTGCAGCGGCGCCGAAAAGTGGTTCCTCTGACCCCGGTTGTTGTTGGTCTGGTATTTGACAAAGCGGATCCAGAGCAGAGTAACACTATGGATATTTGCAGCAGCACTAGCGAGAACCAGCCTTTGCTCGGAGAAGGGGCGTCTAAAACACATTTACTTGACAGTCTGACCGTTTTCACAATCGGGAATTCCATGCCGCTATGTATTAGCACCGATCCCGACGACATGTGGGTGGATAAAAAAGGAGGTGACATTGGCGGTGAACCTAATAGTAACACTGATGCAGCTGGAGCGGGTATACGCAGGGGGAAAATTATTACTGAGGACGACTTGGGGGCGCTGGTCAGAATTGTGCACGAGTCGCCACTAGGTGTTTCGCGGCTTGTTGAGGAGCTCAAACATGCAATCCCAAAAGCAACAAAGGCACAGATTGAACGGCTTATATACGAGCATGCAAAAAAGGAGAGGCGACCAGCCACGACACGTTTACTGTGGTATGTGAATTCAGAACTGGTGAGCAAGATAACTGGTCTTGGGATATCAGGCTGCACACGCCCACCTAGCGATTCGAGTAGTTCTGCATTTCCCGAGAGTGCACCCAAACGTCAGCGAATCACTGATAGCCTTGAGCAGGGGAATGGTGCTCTCTAGCGTCTGCCTGGCCCCATACAATTGGCTTTCTGTTGTTAATACCACGTTTAATCAATCTGTCGAGCGATATTTGGCAGGATATTGATGCCTTTGAACTTTTTTATATACCTTCCCATTCTCTATGTAACAGGGTTTTGTTTATCGTGAAATGTATTCACTCGGGTTTTCAACAAATTACGTACGTGCCCCACTTCCGCAGCTCGGCAGAGCACACCGGCCTAAGAACCCTCTGATATCGTCAAAGGGGCAAGTGGAAAAGAGCCCTGTGGTAGTCTTTCCGGGTCCATTTAGCTCTGCATATAGTACCGTTGATACTATCCCTTTAGATCAAGCTGAGGAGGACTATCAGTTGGTATTGCGTGGTATTCGACAGACAAAGAAGGATTGGGCTTTTGTTGGACAAAAGAGCACCAGTATTGCGCGTAACGCAGGCAACGTAGAGGATACAGAAATTGTTTCCAGCCCGTCTGCATCAAGCAGTTACTACAGCGACGATTGAGACACTCTTGGTCAAAATTTACATAGCAGCCACATTGTGTTGGGCTAAATGTCACGGGAACCATTGCATAAGCTATCTTCAATTGTAGTGCAATATTTCAATACAGCTCGTAATTTTGGTGTTAGTTGACCACAGATTATGTCACATTGCCTCTGCTCTTTTCTTTTTCTTTTTGTGTTGTACATAAATATAATATAACTAGTGGGGAGGGCGCATTGGCAATAGGTGCACAAAGATGGCGAGACATCATCGAGATCTCATGTTTTGCCGCCAGCTTCCCGGCATTTCCATCGGAAGGCTTTGCGACAAGTGTGACGGCAAATGTGTAATTTGCGATTCTCTGGTGCGACCTGAGAAGTCTGTCCACATTTGCGACGAGTGTAACTTTGGCGGACACCAGGGCAACTGTATAATTTGCAACGGCAGGGGGATATCTGACGCATATTACTGCAGGGAATGTGTGTCGCTGGAAAAAGACCGCGATGGTTGTCCAAAAATAATAAATATTGGCACGGCTCGGGCGGATCGGTTCTACGGAATGAAGAAATACGGGTTCAGAAAAGATGGAGGAACTGTTGTGCCTGGGTAGTTTTGATCTGCTTGTCTGATTAACGAGTAGCAAGTTTGTTGACATTAAAATTTTGATTGGCTGTGGTGCACTTTCACGTTCTACACAATAAGAAGCCCAGGTTGATTTGTATTTTTCTTTTCCTATCTCTTGTTGCCAAACGAAACATATTTCCCATCCCTATTTCTCTTGTAAGAAACCGTACTCAATTTACTTGCACATTGTCCATACCTGGTATATCTGCCTGGCAGCTTATACTGCTCACACCAGTTAGCAACAACTGTGCTGCCATATATACTAGGCTGAATAGGCGCAACATCATGGTAAGATGCGTAGTCCTATTATATCTTCAACACAAACGACGTTATGTTCTACTTGTAAATACTGTGCATTATTTCTGAACATTTCTCAGCCAGTTTGTATTTGCCCTGCCCACCATGTCGTTTAGACAGGAATTCCGCAACCACCAGGTTCAATGTTACGACCACCCAGCAAAATTGGTGGACTTGAATCTAGCGGCGCCATTGGTAAACGCAAGGCAGCCTCCGAGAATGGCTTTGGCACTGGTGCAATTGCAGCAAGCAACAAGGGTACCAGTATTCCTGCTGCAGGACGGCAGATAGCCGTGCCAGCAGTAGGTCCGAAAAAGCCCGATGGGGGCATGGTTTACGTTGGGCGGAGGTCCTCGCAGGGTTTCAAGGTCACAGTAAAGCCGCAGGAAGGCGCTACGACCTCTGGCGCACTGCCCAGATCGACCGCTGCCGCAAACACTCGTGGTGGAATTTCCCGCCGTGCACCACCACGGCAGCCTGGTAAATTAGCGGCACCAAGAAGAATACCCGCGAATAGATCAGCAGTTACGCGGGGCCGCGGGGGTGGTGTGCGAAGAGTAACGCCGCCAGCAATAAAAAAGAAAAGCACACCACCGCCGAACAGTGTCAAGCGTCGGAAACTTGATAGACCAGCAGAGGCAGCTTTGGCTGGCGTCAGCGGCAATGACAATAACGGGAACGCCAATGTAGGGGCTTTTCCAAAGGCCATGGTGGGTGGTATGCATGTAAAGAGTGAATCAGGTGATTGCAGCAGTGACGAGTGCTCTGAAGACGATAGTCTTGGCCCGCCACCAGTCCCAACGCAGCGCAATGGGAAAGATCTTGAAGGGCGGATGCGCGACTTGGAGGCGCAGGTCAGGTACATGAACACAGGTAAAAGAACCGCGCAAAAGGCAAAGAAACAGCTTAGTGTTGAACTCGAGCATAACAATACCAAGGTTAGCCAGCTTGAGTATGAAAAGAAGGTGTTGGAGGCTACTGTGGAGGATAGCGGAAATCAGATACGCTCGTTGCGGGACGCGGTCGATGATTCGCAGAGAACCCTACAAAGCGAGAAGCGTCGACACGAGGACGAGCTTGATGAAGTTCAGCGTAGGCACAGACGTGAGACAGAGCAAGCACAGGAAGTGCAGCGGGAGCTGCGTAAGAGGAATGCAGAGCTTGAAGAGGATCTAGACGCTACACGCACAAGCCTGCAATTAAAGAAGGACGAATGTGCGCGGCTGGAGGCAACAGTCTCCAAGCAAGCTAGCGAGCACATTGAGCTTGAGGGCAACTTCCGTAGCCTACGAGTCAAGGCGGAGCAGCTAGAAAATATTATTAGCGAGCGCGAGATTCGAATTGCCGAGCTGGATGAGGATGTGGCCTCGCGCAGTCATACTATTGAGGAATTGGAGACTAAACTGCGCAAGGAAGAGACACTTCGCCGGGGACTCCACAACGCTATCCAGGAGCTTAAGGGCAATATCCGCGTATTCTGCCGCGTGCGCCCCTTGACGAGTCAGGAGAATGAAGCTGGCTTGCCATTGCCTATCCGCCTGCCCAGCTGCGAGGACAACAACGAGATTGAGCTGACACAGTCTTCGGAAAATGCACTTGGTCGGAGCACTTCAAAGACCTTTCCGTTTAAATTTGATCGAGTGTTTGAATCGGAGTCGACGCAGGACACGGTATTTGATGAGGTTTCGCAGCTGATCCAGTCGGCGCTTGACGGGTACCCGGTCTGCATATTTGCATATGGGCAAACTGGCAGTGGAAAAACTCACACCATGCAAGGCCCGGACGCAATACCCGCCAATGGCACGGATAGCTCGGTCCTAGGGGTTATCCCGCGTGCTGTTAAGCAAATCTATGAAAATACCAGCAGGCTTGCCGAGCGCGGCTGGGAGTATTCGCTTGAGGGCCAGTTTCTGGAGATCTACAACGAGACTATCCAGGACCTGCTTGCGCCGACTACGCGCAATTCACAAAATGGCGAAAAGCAGACAAAGCTTGACATCTACCAGGACAGCGAAGGCCACACGCGGGTCAAGAACGTTACAACAGTGAATGTCGATAGTGCAGGGCGTGTGCACTGGTTGCTTGCCCGCGCAGCCGAGAACCGCACAGTTGCTGCGACCAATTGCAATGAGCGCTCGTCCCGCTCACATAGCGTGTTTACACTCTACCTTCGCGGCAAAAACAGCCTTACCGGGGAGTCATCGTCAGGAGTTCTGAATCTCATTGACCTAGCTGGATCTGAGCGACTCTCAAGTTCTGGCTCAAGCGGCGACAGACTCAAGGAAACACAGGCGATAAACAAGTCGCTAGCATGCCTTGGTGATGTAATCGCCGCCCTTGCAAAGGGCAACCGTCATATTCCATACCGCAACTCCAAGCTTACACATTTGCTGCAAGAGTCCCTTGGAGCCGGCAACTCCAAGACGCTGATGTTTGTCTGTGTCAATCCTAGTCCCTCTAGCGCTCAGGAGTCGCTGTGTTCGCTGCAGTTTGCCACAAAGGTCAACTCATGCCAGATCGGCACTGCACGCCGTCAAGCCGGCACATAGTTATCTTCTATTTCAGGAACTTACTTCTTCGTTTATCTCTATTCGTTATTCACTTCTGAAAGCCTGTGCTTTCTCTTTTCGTCCGTTCCTCCATCTATATTAAATCGAATATAGCATATACGGTGGTGTGAAGCGCATTTAACGAAAAAGCGAAAATAAATGCTAGGTACTGCTGGTAAAATATAACCCAAACGCATCTCTTAATGGTAAGATCCTGCCCTAAGAAACAGGTAGCAACGCCATCGTCAAATCAAGCCCGGTTTTGTGCATTAGATAAGCAATAGGATGTGGTGTACAAAAATAAATTTCTATCAGGACATATACTTGGTCTGCGTCAACATTAATTTATGCGACCATTGTCGCAACATACGTTGCATGGCGGTGGAGTGCCTCCCAGCCACTCACGAACATCTCTGGCAGCAGGCGACGCTCTTGCACCATCGTTGCGAAAGTAGGACTGGCCCATGCAGTTAGGACATGGGCTTCCCGTCCCAGGAACGTGTCGCATGTAAGGCAAGGCCTGTCTGTCTGGCCCTGGTCTGTGCATGGGGTTTGTGTTTCCATGAGCAGCATATCCCTGTCCTGGATATGTAGGATTGTGCGGAGCCAACAAGTCATCTATAAATCCTAGTAGAGATGAGTGATATGGGCGTGGGCGAGACTTCCTCGCTACTGCACCAACGGGGCAGGCGCATGGTATCTTGTAGAAAACCCAGCCACTGTTCCTACAAACCGGGCAAATAACGGTGCATAGCCCTGATTGCGACCTGCTGCCACCGTTGCTGCTGTGCCAATAGTCCCTACCATACGATGGCGAGTTACTAACTACACGAACAGCTGTGCGGTTGTCGCGTAGCGTAGAATATCTGCGATCATCATCCATGGGCTGTGGACGTGCATATGAGGAGTACATGTGTGGAAGTGATGCATGGGTGCGTGGCGACATGTGTGGTGGCTGCTCCATCTGCTCATAACCCATGGTCAGTTGCGAATGTATTCGACTGTCTATCGGACCTGAGCCAATATCCATTCGTCTTGGCAGAGGAGGAGCAGTTCCGCTGCTATCTGTGCCGCTACGGAACTGCTGCGCAAACTGGCTGCGAGGGTCGGAGGGATTGATGACAAGTTGAGGAGGCTGTGCTCGGACTATTGGAGCCCCGGCGCCAGCATCAATTGACTCCTCCTCAGGAAGCGGCAGTGGTGTGTATTCTGGTGGGTCGTCGTCATCCAACAAGTGTCGGCGTTGCGTAGTAGCCATTGTCGTTGTGGTGTATCTGGTCCGTGGACTAGGCTGAAATTGAGAGCTTTCTCTGAACCAAAGCGACACCCAAATTGTCTCTGAAATTTAAATTCAAAACACTTTTACTAGCAAGATATAAATGTGGAGAAAGCAAGGTCAAAAGACTTGATGCCAAGGAAAAGGAAAGGAAAGGAAAGGGAAAGTGGCCTTTTCCACAAAAATAACCAACTCCGCAATAAATGTGGATTCTTCGATGGAGGGCCCACGTGGCTCTACTGCAGACAAAGCTCAGCAATGGCATTTGCCACTTTAACTGTAGCTGGATTAAAAGGCATAGCGGGTTTGAGTAGAACAAGCAGTGCGTTTGCGTTGCAGGTGTGGCACCATGGTCCTTGCGTACAGAAACGTAAGGTACATGTGTTGTGTCCAGATATGATGCTGAAAATCAAGCAGGCAAAAGAGTCTGGTATCAAAAATGTATGCTAGTAAATAGCATGTTTAAATTATTTTCTAAATAACACTTTACAGAAGTGGCGTAACAGCTAGCTCTTAACAGAGCACCTTGGCGCAGTGGAAGCGCGCGGGGCTCATAACCCCGAGGGCCCTGGATCGAAACCAGGAGGTGCTAACTTTTTTAGTTTCTAACAATTCCTTATTGAGTTGCTAACTCTTCTTATGTTTAGAGGTTCGTTTCATAGATTACTGCTGTCGTTACGATAGCTTGTCATTGTCCTCTTTTTTTTTTTTTGTTTGTTGCCATATGGCAAACAGTACGCAGTACATATCCAAATTAAGTAGGATTGGTGCACATGCAAATACGGCGTCGTTTAAATGTATCCCTGTATCTTAGCTACTGCCCCGTCCTTGTCTGCTCTTTACACGGAAACTGCGCAGTATTAATATCCCTTATCCACTGACATTTCTTCTCTGTTAGCAGTTTATTTGAATGCCACAAAGCGCAACAAGGGATCGCGCAATGTTTGCGTCCACGTAGGAAAGCTAGCAACAGGCTTAACAGCACACCATAAAACGGCAGCAAGCCGGCCATCAGCAAGGAAAACGAAAAATACAACATTCTTCTTCACTCGTCTAGAACGTATACTTGTTCTTGTTATCCACTCAATTTTGCTACCAGATTTCCGACGATGCGCATTATCTTTGTCACTGCACTTTTCGCTTGCGCGGCCTACGCTGCACCTCTTCCTGTAGAGCATGTTCCATATAGTGGCACTCTTGGCGGCGTTATCAAGACCGTCTCAGGGCTTACGGAGGCAGTCGGCAAGCTTGTTAACGAGCTCACCAACGATCTTGGCCAGGGACCTCATTAGCTTATTTATTTAGCTTATTTAATAGGCCCACATCTTTGGTTCTGTTCTTTCAAATACATTGAGATTTCTGATACTTGTGGAGTTGTGTATATTTTTAAATGACGGAGCGCATAGAGAACTTGTGTGATTGCGCGATTTTGTTTTATGCGCCACCACGACTTACTGTTGAAAGTCGTTATTGCATCTGGTTGCCTAGCATTTCTTTTCCATGAAAGGGTGCCAGCAAGCACTATTGCCAGTTCCCGTTATAAACACAAGCTGTATTGTGTTAAATGCGTTAAATGCTACTGGTCTGAGGAAGCATTGTTCCTTTCTGGGCTATATCAGAATTTCTGCTACTTGAAGCATTGTCTTGTCAAATTACCTTGATGTTGTGTGGCGTTGAGCCTCAGCTTTAATAGCAGATTCTGGGATTGTAAATGGCATCAACAAAGGAAAGTGGGCTGTGTTGGTTGTGCTGGCGACCAATTCTACTGCTGTATTGTCAATCGGGGTTCGCTACGCAGCACATCCGTTCTTGAAACAATGGCCAGAGCATTTGCGTTTGAAGGCTGGGTTTACTGCATAGCTGCGCAGCGGAAATGTGCCTGGCAAGGCTGATAGCGGCAGCGCTAGTAGCGCCCTTATTCAGAGCGTTTTGGGCATCGGGTATGCTATTAAATAGTCCACATCCTCCACCAGTGACGCGTACACAATCTTTGTGAAGACGCTCCAAGCACCCGCTAGCTTTTTTTATTCCGCTCTTGCACACCTGTCCTTTAGTCGACATCTTCCTCCTACCAAACGCTCCCTCTCAGGCCAACACCCCACCACCCCTTTTGCCCTTAACCACTATGCGTACCTTTGCCATTATAACCGTTGCGGCAACAACTGCGTTTGCAGCACCGCTGGCGATTAGACAGCAGACTGTTGGGCGGGCTGAGAGCGGTCCAAACATGGTTAACGGGCCCTCAGCCATCAGTAACCCTAACGTAAATAATGGAGCTCAGACAGAGGGGTCAATTGACTCGTCGACTTCGTTTGACGGGGCAGTGATCGAAGGGGCAACGGGCAACTCGCTAACAGATATCAACAACAATCTCAACTTTCACGATAATATTGTATCAAATCCCAATATTAACGCAGCGATTGACAGCAGCGGCGGCGCAGTGGTTGGTAATGGAAACCAGGTAATCCCCGGAGGCGACGGAACAGAGCACGACATCTTTTTCAGGCGACAGGCGCCGTTTGATGTAAACAACGTAAATGCACCAGCGGCGGTGAACGATCCTACGATCAACAACGGCGCACTGACTGAGGGATCCTTGGATGGGGAATTGTCCTTTGACGGCGCAGACGTTGTGAATCCAGTGGGCAACTCCCTGACGCAGCTGAACGACAACACCGACGTGTCAGACAACAACTTTGTCGACCCCAACTGGAACGCAATATCGAACAACAATGGGCCAGCGATGGCGGGCAATGATAATACATTCATCCCCATCAACAACCAGGGAATGATTGTGAATTTGGATCCAGGCTTCCTTGAGGCACAGCAAGCGCACCAGGATGCATTGATCCATCAGTTTGTGCATCCGGGATTCTTCTAGTATTTGCATAGCATCATTTGGATTAATATACAGACGCCTTGCATATCTGGTACTTTGTAAGCCCTATTAATTCCCGACATTAGATACTGGAAAAGAGTGGTCACTATCGACAACCGGCGTTCGCGGAAATCCGACACGAGTGAGCAGGCGCAAAACACCGAGGTTATCGAGGAGATCTTGTTCTTCCTTTGCCTTGCACAGCACCAGGCCAGCAAAGCCCAGCGAATTTATGGATATACCGCACCAGGTGCTCTGGCGTCTGGGAAACAGCATCAGTGCGGCGCGCGTCAGGACCATGTTGTATGATACTGCAGCGCCATATGCGCTTGTAAGCTCGGACAACGCTGCGAGATACACAGTTAGCAGAGCAGATGGCTCCAGATGATGCTCAGCAAGCCGAACGCCAAAGTGAGCAAAAGGCAGGTGATTGGATGAAAAAACGCGGCCTGGCGGAGGATTCGAGCGGAGCCAGAGCTTGGCTGAAGGAGCCAAGTCAAGAGAAGCAGGCATCGGCAACAGCTGTAGATGCTTGTGCGGCTGACTGGCACCGGATTCCTCGCCCGAGTTGTAGAATACAATCTGCTGGTCCGACAGGCCATTGACAGTGTCCAACACCGCCGCAAAATCAGTCGCGTCCAGGGGCTCTCCTTGCTGGCGGAACGTGGCAGTGGTGATAAGCAGATGGTAGGGCACAACGCAGTACTTGTTTAACAGCAGATGGTGCGAGGCACCCAGCTGGACAACGTGCAACCGGCCGTCATATGGCAAAAAAGGGTTGACAAAGTCCTTCGCATGCTGCTTCGCCATTGGCTTGCTGCTGGGCTTCTTGGCTAGAGCGGGTACCAGCCGAATCATAAAAAGCACACCCTGCTCGCGATGACTATGTATGGTGGACTCTGTGAACAACAGCGCGCCCTGGGCAACGGCACTAGCATAGCGTCTGTGGACAAGATCATCAAGGCACCTAGACATGGTCGTTTCAACATAGAAGAAAGATTCATGAATATTGGAGGCATTGAGACGCTAGCAGCTGTTGAGACGCACACTCTTTAATTCTGTTTGATTGATTGAGAAATTGCTTTATTAAACCCCCTAATGGGAATAGCGAGATATGGGCGGAGCCGTGAAAGGCACATGTCGTTTACGCGTGTGAGGTTGCTGGTCGCCAGCCAAGTAAGAAGACTCGTTCAGCTTGTGGATTGTAGTAGCACCAGACCCCAGATAGAGTCATTGGATATCGTTATTAGCGTCTTCGCGATTTAGTTCCGCAATAAATCTATTAACAGCGTCATTTGCGCCTGTGCAATCCTTCTTCCCAAGCACCAATATCTTGCAGGAAGCCGTGTGCCCCACATCACATCACCTTTCCTGCACATGCGCTTTTGTCTTTTCCCACTCTCTTTTTGGCTCCACCTTACAGAAATTGGCTTACGGCACAACTTGGAATTCAGTGAAACAGAAGACAAGCGTTAGCGGGCAAATATTTGGATGGTTGACATGGCTACGGGCGAGGCACCTCCGTCGATGGACAACGCGCCAGTGTCGGCGCTCGCGGGCTTTGGCGCCGTGCAGCAGCTGGCGTCGGCGTGCCCGGCGATGATGAAGGCGCATTGGGTGGGCGGGGCAGGCGGGGCGTCAGTAGTGCCAGTTGGCATTTTCGCAACACTGCATGCGCTGCGGGTGGCATACGAGGTGCGCAAGGGCGTGCAAGCGACGGGACGGCAGCCGCTGCTGCAGGAACTGTTTATGATGCTGACGTTCTCGTTCGGCGGCGCCATCCTGACAGGGCTGATGCTGGGGAATGTGCAGCCGTGGCTGGAGACCAACACGACGGTACCAGTATATGCAACGGCGTATTTGCTGATGGCGCGGATGCCCGGCGACGCGTTGTATCGGCTACTGCGGCGGCTGTCGCCGGTGAGCGACGTGTTCCTGGCCAGCGTAGACGGCCTGGTGCGCGGGTATGGCGTTACTACTGCCGGCGTCGACCTGGTGCGCAGCATGCGTGGCCACCCCATCAGCGACTCGTTGGTCGCCTGGGTGCTGGTGGGCACCGTGCTTGGCAGCGGCGGCGGCCTAATCGACGATGTGCTGCAGATATCGCGCCCACGCTGGGCCTTCCGCACACCATCAATATTTACCGCTATCTCACTGGACGTCAAACTTTCGTTTACCGTCACCGTTGGCTACATCCTGTCCACTCACGCCTGGTCCTTTACCGAGCACGCCCCCGCTTTCCCCCTTAGCCCGCTGCTGGACCGCGTGCTCGCTCTCGTGCCGCACCTCTCTGACCAGGAGGCCCAACTGGTCTCCGGCCTGCTGTGCTCAGCCATCGTGGGCACCACTGCCCATGCCCAGGCTGCCCAGTATGCTGCCGCTGAGCGCGCTGCTACTGCCACAGCCCGCAGAAAGAAGTTTGACAGTGACGAAGCCCTTGGGTCTGATGGGTCGTCTCCCTCCGATGATGACGTCGACTCAGCAGGCGATTAAGCTCTACTTCCCTTTTCATTTCTCCTTCTTCCATCCAGCAACAAATAAGCGGTCAATAGTTTGGCCGTGGCGCTTCACATAAAATCAGAACTGGTTTCCTGGACCATTGGAGGTGTCAAAGCAATAGCAAAAAATAAAAGATCTTACATTAGCCCCATGCGCTAGTTGGCAGCAGCGACCTTTCTTTTGGAGGGCCGCTTCTCGGAGCGCTCTCGACTGAGCACGTTCATATTCTGCCAGATGTCTTCGGCCTCCTTCTGCTCCATCTCCTCGGAAGACAGGTCGCGGCTGTTCCAATCCCATACCACCTGCGACACGCGCTGCTTAATATAAGCGCGGTGTAGCGCGCGGCGCATTCCACCGGCCTCGTACACGCGCAGGAATCTGTCAAGCCCAGCTGCTGCAATCATCGATCCGTCCTCGCTGATCGCCATGGCCTTGACTGCGCCCGCAATTCCCTTGTATCCGCCCACCACACGCCCCATGCGTGTGTCTAGCTGCTGCACATTGCCCATGTTGTCTGCGAAAAACAGCTCTGGTCTGACGTGCGAGGCCAATATATGGTATATCGGGTGCTTGCTAACCTCCCAGTTCTGCACTGGCCGCTGCTGTGTCTTTGCGTCATAGATACGAATCTGCCGATGCCCGGTCGACACTGCTATCAGCGGTGCCGACGCGTTGTCGTCCATAAACTGTATATCGGTTATCCACACGGGCATGCGCAGGTCCAGGTTATCATTGCCCACGTTTTTCGATTTGAATAGTGGCATGCTTCTGGGCTTTGTGTGCCCCAGTTGCCCCCCGGCCTCGACGGTATCTGCGTCCCACACTGTCAGCTCCTGCTCGCGGCCTCCAACAGCAAAGACACTCGCCCGTTTCTGGTGAACTCGCATGCGATAGGCGTCAACACTCACCTTCATCAGCATCGCTGCATCCCCCGAGTACGACTGGTACCTTATTTCTCCCATATTGGTACACGTAAGAAAGTGACTGTCGCCGCCGCCGAGCCCAACATACCGCCGCTCTGTTATAAACCGTCCATTGTGCTTTACGCTAAATTTATCAGCAAACTTTGCCTCGCTGAATCTGTACAGCGATTGTCCAGTGTCTCTACCAACCACCGCGACATCGCCGTTGTTCTGTCCGATCACAAATGCTTCCGTGTCGCTCTCCCACTTTATGTTGCTCATTTGCTGAATGCCCTGTGCGCGGCTAACCGTCCCGCTCACCGTCCACATATCGATACCATCGAGCTTTGATTCTGCTACTGGCTCAACAGGTGCTGCCTTGTCTGTCTTTGCTATCGTTTTGGCCTTGGCATCTGCCCTGACCCGTTTTGCTGCCCGCGACTGTGCCTCTAGTAACGACACTTTGGGATCAATGTCGATACCTAGACCTCATTCCAAGTGCTGTCCATATGAATACTTAGTAGTTTTGTGTAGTGCCTCGTTCAATATACATATATAGATCGTTATTGCTCTGTCTCTCTAAAAACGCTTCCCTGCTCGCTTACCTTTGATAAGGCCAGACTCATCGCCCGTGAAAAACCGCATTTCCGTGTCTGGCTCCTTTATGCTATATAATTATTCGAGCAAGCTATCGAAGTGTGCAAAAAATTCTAATGCAAGTGTGTGAACAGAAAAAAAAAACACCCCCACAGTTGATCAGAATGAGCGTGGATCAGCTCAATCCATTACAGACTAGTCTGCGATCGAGATCAACTAATACAATCATCGGAAAGCAGCCGTCGGCGGTGTCTCTGGAATCCTACCCATGACAAATTGTGCTGCTTTGAAACATTCCATGTCTTGGGAAGACAGCGTAGACTCTGCGACTGCTTGCTGTGCGGAAATTCCCAGAAGTTCGGGCTGTGGTTGGTTGAACACCGTTGAACCACTAGAAGCCCTGGCAAATGCCGAAATTTGCTGTTGCTGCTCCGGTAATCCATAAAGGCTTTGCCATTTTTGTGCATACAAGTCCGCATTATCAGAAATATCTTTTAGCTCGTGATCTATTTCCTGTGTAAGCTTGTCATATTTTGCTTCAAATGCCGGTAAAGACCACGACTGTTTTGCCAACACATAATCCAGATGCATCTCCTCAGGGGACACATCCTTTCCAACCAAAATATTGGGTTTTCCGCTCATTGGTCCATATGTGCTGAGACTCCACGTCGGTCGCCTTTTGATCTCCGCTTGAACTGCCTCACCGCGCAATGGCCCGGCCTTAGTCTGTTGTGGCTTACTTCCACTCTCAAACCCTCCGCCGCCAGGAGTCGAAGCAAAAGCGCTCTGAGGTGGCTCTCCCTCAATTCCTCCAACGCTTCTGCTCTTTCCTGCTGTTGAGAATGCATTGAATCCTGATGATGCGTTAAACCCACCACTATTGCTGCTATTGTTTGCAAAGGCGCTAAATCCAGAAGATGGCTTAAACGCATTGTAACTGCTATTAATACCTTGGCTATTGCTTCCGCTTGATGCTGTATTAAACGCTGACGTCTGCTTAAACGCCCCGCTGCCCATACTGTCAAGTCCTCCGTTTCCTGGTATTCCTCCCGAGAAACCCTTAAATGCTGAAGTCTGTTTGAATGCCCCACCCCTCGCGTCGTTGAACCCAGTGGGTTTATTGCCACCAGAGAACGAACTAAAGGCAGACGACTGTGGAAACCCACCGCTTGTGGTATTAGACCCGCCGCCATTACTGTTTGAAAACGCACTGAAGCGATTGTTGCTTTGTATACCACCGCCAGCACCACCGCCTTTTCCTTGCATCAATATCTGAGATGACGATTGCCCAAACCCTGATGGTCGATTCTGTGGATGCTCGTTCCGGCACCGATCGCCAAAACTGCACCGACCCTGTAAAAAATATTGGCATACAGCCATTTGTTCTGTCCAGTTATATTATTTGCTAGGAAGATAGAAGAAAGTTCGTTATGTGTTGTCCGATAGAAGACACTCGACTGATTGGCCCACAAACAAAAAAAAAAATTTTATATGAAAGAGCCCTTGACCTGGCGGCTTTTGGGAGAAATCATATGCTAATATAC
>JANBQQ010000095.1:25125-49870 GCA_027577275.1 Coemansia sp. RSA 988 | reverse complement strand
GGCCTTTTGGCTGTCTATGGTGTTTTTCCAACCTCTACTGTTGTGTCTGTATACTTACGGCGCATTTGTGCCCAAAGGGAGTGATAGACCTTACAGCTATTCATAAAATGTCGATTTTTCTGCCTATCATGTCTAATTTAAATTATCAAAAGAGCTGGAACATATGGTTGTTTCAAAAGGCTACTAATGTTGTGGATTTTTTTATTCAAACATTTGTAAAAAGAGACTTTGAGGTGTGCAGGGCTGGTAGGCAATGCACATTCTAGCTGACAGTTTGTGTTAACTAGAGTTGCTTTTTACAGTGCTCAGCTCGTTTTAGGCACTAAAGAATAAATTTACCATGTTTAAAATTGACTGCTAAGTCATCCTTTGTGGTGTTCGAATCCCTCCTTTTTTGTAATTGGTCACTTTTTTTATGAAGAAAGAGGCTGTATGCCAACTTGCGCTGAATGCAAATTTGGCTTTCACAAAAAGCCGCCGCAGTGAACTTGCTAAATTGGTCTTGCCCCAATACATCAAAAAATGCAGCTTCAACAGCACCACAAAGAAATACATTTATGTGCATTTAAATTGTGCAAATTTTTTGGAAAATGAAGTAGCTGCTATTTAAATGCAATCATGAGGCGGATGCAAGTTTGCCGGGGTTTATTGGGCTGTTTTCTTCTTATAATTTAAGTCTATTATTCTGAGTCATTGCTTTATTGATTATAGCCATCTGATATTTGCAACATGAAGGTAAAACACGCAATTCTGTTTTCCATTCCCAAAAGAAATGAGCCGGAAGAAAAAGCAATGATGACAGTAATAGTCCATCCTTTAACAGACCTAGGTGAATTAAAAAATGCAATTAAAGAAGCTTATTTTAAAAAGCATGGTCTTCATTTAACATCATTTGATTTGATATTGGATGGTGACTGTTTTGAAAACAAGGAGAATTTAGTATTGAAACATGGGGAAACACTGAAATCAATTGGGTTGCAATTTGAACTTCAACAACGCAAAGGAAAACCATATTATATAGCTTATGGAGATATTATTCTTTATGCTCGACGTTCACACTAACTGATTCTGTTGCAGTATGGTTAACCAGTACTACACAATTCCTCAGCAACGCTAAGACCAAACTGAACGTTTAAAACTTAGATAACATATAAATGCATAACATGTGCTTATAAAAGCATAACATATTTGTATTTGGTAGAGAATTTTAGCAGGCAGTACATTTATATGCTTCATAGGCGCGAAGGCCAGCAGAAAAAACAGCATTGGCCTGGCGTCACGAATGTGGTTGCCCGATTACCCGGCAATCAATTAAGAACCACTCAGCAGGAGTAGTTATATATACCTTTCTGCCATTTCAATATTTCATGGTAGTTCTTCATTTTTCTTTTGTTTTATAATATTAACCTCTGGAAAGTAATCTAGTGTCTCAACGCTATAAACTACTACCATATTTACCGCAACAGAAGTGTAACCAAGTAGCTGGTATTGCATATGTCATGTGTAAACTCGTAGACAAAGAACAAGTAGCACAATATAAATAAGATTGTGTGTGCTGGTGCACAGCCGGAGAGGAAAGCAGATTCGGCCCCGGTATGCAGGGACAGAAATCTTGACGATCCTGCGCCCTAAACGCCCGCAAATGAGGGAGCCGTTTTGTCGTGGTCCACAGATATGAAATAAGGACAACGCGAACACGATAGCGGCGAATAGAGCCTTTGAAATGTTTTGTACATATTTCAGGTTTCCCACCCAAACACCGGGGAGGAACCTTAGTTCAATAACACATTGTTTTAAGGAGATTCGTAGAAGCTCTCACCTGGCCTTGTTTATTAGCTTTCTTTATTTGATTAACACATATCACATTGTGTGCGTTTCGCAACAGTAAGAGTAATAGCTTTTTCTTTATTTTGGTATCTTAATGTTAAATATAAATTAAGTACAAAAATAAGAATAAGAATAAGGGAATTAGAGGGATTGGACAACGCCATTGTATTATTGTTATTTTTATATATAAAAAAGATTAATAATGCACATTCTAGCTGACAGTTTGTGTTAACTAGAGTTGCTTTTTTACAGTGCTCAGCTTGTTTTCGGCACTAAAGAATAAATTTACCATGTTTAAAATTGGTTGCTAAGTCATCCTTTGTGGTGTTCGAATCCCTCCTTTTTTTGTAATTGGTCACTTTTTTATGAAGAAAGAGACTGTATGCCAACTTGCGCTGAATGCAAATTTGGCTTTCACAAAAAGTCGCCGCAGTGGACTTGCTAAATTGGTCTTGCCCCAATACATCAAAAAATGCAGCTTCAAAGAAATACATTTATGTGCATTTAAATTGTGCGATTTTTGGATAATGAAGTAGCTGCTATTTAAATGCAATCATGAGGCGGATGCAAGTTTGCTGGGGTTTATTGGGTTGTTTCCTTATGTCTACTTTATTCTTTTGAGTCCTCAATCTCTTTATTTTAAATATCTGGTATTTGTAAGATGAGTGCACAACCCGCAATTAGATTTTTTATTCCCAAAAGAGAGAATCCGTATAAATATGATCAGATTATAGTAGAAATCCATCTGGATTCAAGCTATGATGATATAAGACTCGCAATTGAAAATGCGTATTTCTTAAAGTATGAGAGAAATTTAAAATATTTTGATTTAAGCTTGAATGCAAAATACCTCAAACGCGGGGAGAATTTAATAATGAAGGATGGAATGACACCGCGATCGCTTGGATTGTTGTTCCAACTTAAAGAACTTGATGGAGTTCTATATTGTTTAGCTGAAGGTCATTGTTACGATGTCGAGGAAAGAAAATTTTCGAAGAAACATCGTTAAACGTAAAGAAGACCTTGAAATACATTTGCTGCGCAGCTTGCTCCTCTTTTATTGGTCTACTATTAAAACAATCATTGAAAAATCTTAGCCGACTGCCAGCCCGTGTTTCGGTGGTAAGATTAACGTATTGTTTCTTTGCTCAAATCTTGAACCTTTGCATCATGTTATTATTTTCTATGTTGGACGTACGCTGTAATTGTTTTGTCGTAATATAGTCAACCGATGCTACACAGTTCTTTAGCAAAGCTACGACTAAGCTGGACGTTGCTAGAATAGGTAGCATATTTCAGTGTCCAATTCAGTGCATATATGCTATGTAAGTCATCCTTATTTCTATCTAAAAGTGTATCGAGTTGCTGGTTTTCTTCCTCTTTCCAGTTTCTTTAGAATTTTTTTTTGAGTATATCAATAACACAAGCTAATAGACCTTCTAAAATTATTTTTATTATACATATATACATAACTTATTTGTATAAGCCAGCGAATTTGAGCTGGCAGTGGATTTATATCTACTGGATGCTACTGGAAAATTTCACTAATGCGGTTGTTGATTTGAGAGCCATACTTTGCATTAGTTGTTGTTGTTGTACCACAAAGTATGGCAATACTTGATGCTACAAAGTTACCATAAGTTTATTGTTACATTAATGACATTGAAATTGAAGGATAAGCTGTGAGAGCTTTAGAAGAATATACTGAGGGTGGTTTTGATGAGGAGGATGAAAACCATAGCAGATCATCTAATTTGATTGCTGTTTATGCCTACCCATTTTTTTTTTTTTTGGCATGGAGACAACAAATCCGATTAAAGAAAATTTTCGTATTTCTCGTTCTCCCAGGCACATTTGCACTATTTTTCGGGCACTTTTAACAGAAAAGCAAATGGCAGAGGCAGTGCCAACATACGGCAGGCCATGGACAGCACTGAAGCCGACACTGAGCAAAACGATTATGGCGGCAGTATCTAGTCTAGGGTTTGAAAATACAACACCGGTACAGGAGAGCACCATTCCAGCGTTTCTCCAAAATAGCGATGTGGTGGTTGAGGCAGCGACGGGATCGGGTAAGACATTAGCGTTTATCATTCCAGTGCTGGAGGTTCTTCAGCGCAAGAAAGTCCAGTTAGCGCACGGCGAGATCGGCGCAGTGATAATTTCACCGACGCGCGAGCTCGCGCGGCAGATATCCACAGTGCTGGATGAGATGATTCGGCTCAGCGGGCTCAATTATAAGGCGCATCTGGTAGTGGGCGGGTCAACATCAGCGACCAATACAGCAGATGAGATTTTCCAACTTAAGGAGATGGGACCTGATATCCTGGTGGGTACGCCTGGGCGACTGGAGGACATTCTGTGTGGACGGCTAAAGCGCGGAAAGAAGACAAAATCGGGAATGATAACAGCAACGGGCGGTGTGCGCGGGCGCGCCGTTGTATCGGGGTCAAAGCTCGAGGTGCTTGTGCTGGACGAGGCCGATCGGCTGCTGGACATGGGATTTGAGGCATCGCTTACAGCAATACTGTCAGTTCTTCCGAAGCAGCGACGCACAGGTCTGTTTTCAGCGACTATGAGCGAAGGTCTGAGCCAGTTAGTGCGCGCAGGTCTGCGGAATCCCGTGAGAGTGCAGGTTAAGGTGAAGAGCCAGGACAGTACAGGAACAATTGCCAGTGAGCGGCGCATACCATCCACACTAAATGTTCAATTCCTGGTATGTCCGCCCGACCGCAAGCTTGCTCAGATACTACGCTTCATTCAAACCAGCGGCACAGCCCAAAAGTATATTGTGTATTTTAGCACCTGCGCAGCGGTGGACTATTTTTTCAAACTTTTGCGACGGCTGCTACGACCAATGGCGGCGATGGTTCCCGGCGGAAAGCAGGCATTAAAAAACGAGAGGCAGCGATTGCGACAGTGGTTTGATGTGGACTATCCAATTTCGGTGCATTCACTGCATGGCCAAATGGTACAGAAAAAGCGACAGGCCACCTACGACGCATTTGCGGGGATGTCCAAGAGCGAGGCTGGAATTTTATTATGTACGGATGTAGCCAGCCGCGGCCTGGATATCCCTGATGTCGATTGCGTCATCCAATGGGATCCGCCAACTGACCCCAAGACGTTTGCGCACAGATGTGGACGCACAGCACGTGCTGGTCGCAGCGGTAGCGCGCTCGTGTTTATCAATCCTGGTTCTGAGGAGACGTATGTTGATTTTCTGGCGCTGCGCAAGATCCCCATGTCGGCTGCAGCGTATCTATGGCAAGACGTCGACGGAAATATAACAACAAAGGCGCCTGCTGGGGAACCTGCAGTTGATGAAGAATCGGAAGTCAGCAGCGATGCAGACTCCAGCAATGAGGTTGAAGCAAAGGACGACGAAGAAAAGGAGCAACCGAAGAAGAGGAAAAAGCGCAGGGGAGTATTGTGTCGCGGATATCTGGATGATGCGCATAGCGATGGGCTGATTGAAATGGTCCAAAGTATTGCGGCCAGCGACCGGGAGATCTACGAGCGCGGCAAGATCGCATTTGTGTCGTTTGTGCAATCGTATCTAAAGCATGAGGCACTATACATCTTCCGAGCGAAAGAGCTGCCGATAATTGAGGTAGGCAAAGGGTTTGGACTTTTGCATATGCCAAGTATGCCGGAGCTGCGCGGTCGACCGCTTGGAAAGTTTAAGCGGTTTTCGATTGACACTGACACGATTCCGTATTTGGACGGCAAGCGTGAGGAGCGACGCCAATCTAAACTGAAGGTGTCCCGAAGGGCTACTGCTGCTGCTACTGCAGACAGTGCTACTATAGATTGTAAAGGCGGCGCAGAAGAAAAGAAGAAGGAAGAAGCGAAGACGATCAAGAAGGACGCCAAAATCAATGAGGCGTGGGCCAGCGCAAGGGAGGCTCGCGAGCTTGCTAAAGAGCGCAAGCTTAAGCGCATCAAGAGAAGGGATGCCAAGGCAAGTGCCGAGGAGGAGAAGCTACTACGGGAGATCAACGATCCAGAAATGCGCAAGATGCTTGCAAAAGATCCATTGCTGGCCAAGCGTCTGCTCTACGGCCGAGACAAGTCTCTCCGCGACATGATGGCAAAAAAGGCAGAAGGTAAACAGCGCCAACAGCAATCGAGTAATTCCAAGATCAGCCTTGGCCAGATCATCGAGGAGGCACGCAAAACGAAAAATGACAGCAGCAGTAGCTCTGAAGACGAAAAAGACTGGGAAGAACTTGCCGGAAAACAGCAGATAAAGAATTCCAAGAGGCGCGCAACTGGCACCAAACGCAAGCGCTTTAGTTTCAATCCAGGATTTTCCGATGAAGAGGACAGTAACTAGATTTCTCTTTTAGACTGAATGTGCTGGCGGATTGATTCAAAATATGAAGGAGAAGACCCAGCCTTCCAACTAGCAAGATCTTGTGCACCACCAACCAGCAGGCCAACAGCCAGGCCTGCAAGACGAGCTCTCCGAGCACTGGATTTCGGCAATCGAGCGACGGCCGAGACTATAATGGCAGTGACAGTGCTAGCGATGACAGTGCTGCCGATCTGCGGTTCTCCAACGACCCGATCAAGAAGGGCCTCTGTCGCAGCAAAAGCTACCACACTGCTAGCGAGTCTTGGCGCATAGTGGAAGGCACCCCGAACCGATCCCATGGCGACGCGATAGTTCTTCCATTTGTGGTAGAAGAACCAGCCCTCGACGGTCTTCGGTAACCGATGGGCGCGCTCAGCCAGATACTGGCGCGAAGCCTGTTGCGCGCCCAGATATCCGCCCAGCGCTGCGCCGCAGCCTCCCGACACCAGCGCCATCGTTACCAGCCGATCTCCTACTGGCATGCGACCCCGCTGATACGCGGGCGTCTCGATAGAAGAAGCACCCATTACTGCCGTAAATTTTTTTTTTTTTGCCGGTGAGTGGAACGGTAGAGAATTAGAGCAAAACGCCTTTTTGTTGGCGTACAATTTGTTAATGCACATTACTGAATGCATTTGTTCAGTGGGATTGTCAGTATGGGCAGTATTTGGTGACCACGACGTTGGCTGTGGTAGTATGACGAAAGCAACCTAATATACCGTTGATCTTAAACTTTGAAATTGGCTACTGTAGTGGCGACTGGCAATGACAGTGCTTGGAGGAATTTTTGATAGACAGAATAACCAGATGGACATTTGTGGTCTTTAACGATTCCACACCTAGCTTCGCACTCCTTTACGGGAATACGGGTGACATCCAGGTAAACTGTATGTGTTGCGTATTATTACTATGGAATTGCAACACACATCTACTTTATGTCTATATCCAAAACTGCTACGAATATGTTGCCGTTCTGTTCCCTGGTCCATTTTTATCTGCTAATGCAAAATTTTACCGATGCAAATATTACTTTTTTTTATGCGCTTATAGCTTTCTTAAAAATGGTTGGTAACTGTCAGCTTCAATCCTGCGCATGACACAATTGGTCACCGTACTTGTGTGGCCACACAAATATCCCCAATCGGTTATCTATTGACGAATCGACGGAAGGCCCAATCCCTTGTTGTACACACACCCCTACCCTCATTGCTATATTTGCGCTTCCTTCTGTTTTTGCTCTTCTATGAATTGAGATCATCCTCCACCCTTATCATACTGTGTACTTGGAGATCAAAACTCACCCTTTATATAAAATCTCTCGATCAAGGAGCCTGAAAAATTCCCTATTTTCAATCGACGGAATGTTTTAGATTGCTATTGTTTTTTTGGTTGTTGCAAAATATTATTATCCTATGGACCCACGCAGCTCTGATATCCCCGCTAGTGAAGGACATCGTTCGCATGCTCAGCGTCGTATCTGGCCCTATGACACTGCTGACTCTACACCACAACCGCAACTTCCGCGAGGTGGACCCCATCACCATATTTCAGACCGCACCCAGTATTACCCATTGCCCGATGGCCATTCCCGGCAGCATCGTCGCCCGGCTACCGCCCATTTGATTCACTCGCCAGGCACGCTACAGCGCCATCAACATCTACCTCTGTCTGGTCTGCCGCCAGTGCCTGAGGACAGCAATGGTGAAGGATCAGCAAAAGATAAGGAATTTGAGTCTCCTCCGCTGGATCCTACCTCTATTGCCACTGTCGTCCCACCCCCCACATCCGGGTCATCCGAAGAATTCAACGATGGTGGCCTTTATATGAATATATCCGACTCATCACAACAACGGAATCATGCTTCAACCTCTGCTAGAAATGTCAAGAATGACTTTAGCAGAGCAAACGATGCTAATGGTGAAAGCCGCAAGATCCACTACAGCGCACCAACATCGGCTGCAGAGACTCCTCAAACCACACCTGTCAATTCTCCACCACTTGATCCAAAGATATCGCTTGATACCAATGGCTCTATGACGCCTCGTATGCTTGAGGAGAAATCCAATAACAGCGATATAATGGATCAGCCAGCCAGATCCAACTTTGACGCAAATTACTTGGCGACACTAGGCAAAAATAGCGACTCTATTGCAATACATGTCGACAATCGTAAACGTGCTCGTAATTTACTCCGCAGACTTGAGGGTCGGTCTTCTAAATCCAGCGACGGCGGAATTCTGGGCAATCTGATCCGTCTCAATGGCGTAGTCACTGGTAACAATGCTAAACAAGCAGATGGAAACTCCAAGCACCGAATGCGTAAGCGACATGCATATCGCGAGCTGCTTTCGCCACGAGTATCTAACGAGAAGCCCTCTTTACCAGAACTTATCCGCAATTTTCGCCATCCCAAGTGCGCACATCCTAAAAGCAGTGAACACAAAACACAACGAAATTCTACTGCTGTACCTACACTAACCAGCCGCTCTTCTGAAATGCATTTACCAGCTTCCGATATACATCATCATATTCGACGGCCATCCTCTATGGTTGATGTGCGCGCTGCGCGCATGGGCCAAGCCCTCGACATGCAGTTGGCAGGCTCTAATAAGTTACCGGAAAAGGTATCATCAGCAAGGCTTAGTGCAATGATGATGACGTCTGAGGCATTTGCCAAAAATGGTATTATTCCACCACCTTCTACTCAGAGCTTGCTGCGGATGAACGGTAGCACACCATCTGGGTATTTTGAGCTGGCCAGCGCCGCTAGTTCCGCAGCATCCTCGCCGCTCCTACACCCAAACATGTCTTCTACCTTTGACGAGCGTGCTGAGCTCATTGATAGAATTGCACAGATTCTAGAAAAGCAGGATTTTTTAATGCATCTTGCCCGTGCTTGGCACGCCTTTGGATCTCCTGTACACCGGATGGAGTCAAATTTAATGGAAGTTGCAAGGTATCTTGATATCGAGGCTTGCTTTTTCACCGTCCCAGGGTTGACTCTGATCTCTTTTGGTGATCCAGATACGCACTCATCCGAGACACACATTGTGCGTGCATCCGATGGCTATGACATGCATCGACTTGAACAGGCAAACCACATTTCCTGGCGTCTACGTAACGGTAATGCTACTGTACACGAATCTATCCGTGATATAGAGTCACTAATGGCTGCTCCGCCCATTTTCCGTTGGTACCTGCGTATACTCATTTGCTTTATGCAGTCCTTCTTTGTTTCCACTACGCTATTTCGGGGTTCGTGGAAGGAGGCAGCGATTTCGGGAGCTATGGGCATGCTGGTAGGTGTTTTTGAGGTTCTCAGCTCAAACTATATCACCATTGGATATTTGCTGAATGTGATTCCGCCGATTATTGTTGCTCTGGTGGCTGCTCTACTGTCGGATCACATCTGCTTTTCGGCTGTGCCGATGGCTGCTAACATTAATCTGCTTCCTGGAATGGGACTGGCGCTAGCTATGCTGGAATTATCGTCTAGTAATTATATCTGTGGCGCTGTGAGGCTGATCTCCGCCACCATGTCTTCGTTTATGATCGGATGGGGGACTATTGTTGGGTACAATCTCGGTATGGCTATTCTCGGAAAGGAAGGCCAGAGCGCAGGCACCCTAAGCAACACAGAGTGCTCAGGGTTGACTATGCTCTGGTGGTTTTTGTTTGTTCCACTGAGCACCATTGGGTTTGGAGTGTGGTTCAAAGTCCATTGGTCAAAATGGCCTGCAATTGTGTTTGCTGCTGCCAGCGGCTTGGTTATCCAGACTTTCTGCGATCGGGTAGCTGTAATGACGCCCCTTTCTTCTGGTATTGCTTCGTTTGCTGTTGGCATGTTCAGCAATATCTACGGTCATTTCACCCACTCTACTTCCAATGCAAGCATTGTTTTTGTTGGAATTATTCAACTTGTTCCTGGAAGTACTGGCGTTAAATCATTTGTTTCCTTTTTATCCGCTGACTCGTCGGCTTCGTCACTCACTATGTCTATGTTATCGACAGCCATTAGCATTGCTGTTGGGTTGCTTTTGTCCAATAGCGCCTTGTATTCGGAGATCAAGCGTTTCAAGTTGGGATCATTTTAATTTTAATAATCTACTTTACTTGGTGCTGCCTTTTGCATCCATGCATGTACCTGTTCTGTTCACATCTTTTATTCTTTTACCCAATTGATTTTTAAATATAACTCTGAGTAACCAAATTATTTGTAGCATGTTTAATACTGAAATAAACTAATCAATTGTAAAATTATTTAGTTCATCTCGATATGATAATCCGGCAAAAGCTTAAAGCTACTATCTGTTGGCCCAAGGATATCTTTAGCTTAGCAAACAGTGCAACATGACATGATGATACTTTTCTGTATATATATTTTGCATTTTTGGAGCTTGATTCAATAATCCTCGGGATTTAAAGTACCTCCAGAATTTCTATACCATTATACAACGCTTGGTAAATGTTACGCAGCCAGGACGACAGTGAATTCCAGATTGAAAGTAACTTAATTACTTTTCCGTCTTTTAAGGCACAGAGACTCCGATGGATAAACATCGGCTGTCTCTTTTAGACATTGATCGTTTTCTAAGAACCAGGCGCACTGAGAAAATAACGCATTGAAAATTTTAAACTTGAAAGAACTGTCACGTAGAGGGTAGCCAAAAGAGGCACCGCTCTTTAGCAACGGTTACCGCGACCGCATTTTCTTGCTTTGGCTTGTTTTCTCTGGTTTATTTTTGATACGGATGGACTCGGGTTGGATTTATAGTGGCCAAATATTGTCCTCAACAAGCTACTTAGAACTGGCACGGTTTTGATTTTTTGTATTATTGGACGATCTGCTTTCTAATAAGAAACCCGCCACCCCCCCCCAACATCTGCGGTACCGGGTCCATAGGTCTTGGAGTTGATGTGAGCAGTAGGTATCCCCCAAACGCATTGTGTAATCCGATGGCAGTGAGATAAGCACTGTCTTATTTTGTGACGATGGTGCCACCGCCTGTCGCCCAGGGCATATCTTCACCATATTTGGCAGGCTGCTTTAACCTCACTTTTTATACTATGCCCTGCTTTGTACTTTAGCCATACGACACTCACATACTCTCATATAGATTGGACTTTGAGGAGATTGACTTTAAAGTTTCTTTGAGGGGGTTTTTTTTTTTAAAGAATAGGGTTACATCAACAGAACTTGCAGCCCCATCTAACGTTACTCATTTGAGCAATGGTCAACTGTCCTGAGCAGAATACAGCATGTAAATTGGGGATAATATAAAACAATAAATTTTAACTAAGCTAAGGATGGCACTAGCAATATTGATAATATCTGCAGATGCAAAAACAAAACTCGATCTCCTACAAAGCCCAAACAAAGATCTGAGCTGTTGCAGAAGCAAGAATCAAGAGCGACCCCCATTTCCATGTGCTAATATTTCAACAAAAACAATGTACAAAGTGTGTGATATATAATATTTCTTTGTACTTATGTTTTCAGATTTTCTTAGAGAAGATCAATCTAAAATCCCCGCACATGTCAGATTTCTTTTTTTGCTTGTTTTCACTCAAAAAAAAAAAGTTGACCGACCATGAAACCAACATATATATAGTCATCTTATATGTTGGGATCTACCTCAGGAGGCCCAAATTCGGGTACATGCCAGCCTTCGGCACAAAAAAATCACGCGAATAGATACGCGAAATTGCACCACAGCGGAAGATAAAGCCACGTTTCGGAAACAGGTGCATTATTCCCTGAGAGGACTGGCGTAGGTGCAAAAAAAAAAAACACTTATCGTTATAAAGAATGCTACATATGTAATAACAACGAGAATCACAATGCCCGCAACTTTTTAAATTTCTGTTTTGCGAAAGACTATATTTTTTGTTTACCAATACTCGGTTTGTAAGCCATTAATTGTCTCTATTTTCTATCTTTTTAAAGCATACAACTAGCTTATGAACCCGCTCAGTCCGGATAAGCCAGCAAACAATGGTCACCGTTCACATGCTCGGCGTCGCATCCGGCCTTATGACTCTTCTAACTCTACACCACCGCCACAAAGTCTACGAGGGACAGCCCACACCCAAATTTCAGACCAAACTCAGTACCACCCTCTGCCCGATGGTTTATCCCAACAGCACCGTCGCCCTGCTGTTGCCAATTTGTTGCGTTTTCCTGACTCGCGCCAGCAGCAGCAGCACCAGCACCAGCGTCTACCCGAAGATAATAATGCCGAGATGCTAACAAATCAATATTTTGAGTTGCCTCCACTAGATTCCCCTCCTGTTTCCACTGCCGTCCCATCCCCAACCTCTGCACGGTCTGATAAAGTTAGCCATGAAGGGCTATATATGGCCATGTTTAATATACCACAGCAGCAGAATCATGCTTTAGACTCTATTAAACCGCCAGAAAATGGCACCCATGAGCTAAATGCTTCAACTGACGAAAGCCGCATGATTTATTTCAGCGCGCCTAGCTCGGCTACAAATACTCCTCAATCTACACCTTGCAATTCACCGTCACTACATCCCAAAATTTTACCTGATACCAGAAACTCGGTGCCGCCTCACACGCTTGAAGAAAGATCCGCAGATGGAGATTTGTTGAATAAGCCAGCCAGATCCAACTTTGATGCAAATTATCTGGCGACTTTGGGTAAAGACAAAGGCTCTATAGCAATCCATGTTGACAATCGCAAGCGTGCCCGTAGCATGCTCCGCAGATTCACTGGCCGGTCTTTTGCATCTGGCAGCGGTGGAATTCTGAGTAATCTGATTCGCCTTCGTGGCGTGGTTTCTGGCAACAACACTAATCAAGCAGATGAAGGTGGCGCCAGGCGCCAACGACACAGGATACATGAAGGTCGTGGAGTTTCTCCGCTTGTGAACTCTGGCGGGAGATCCCCACTTGGAATCGCAGGTAGGAGGATGATGATACCTGACTTTATTCGCAACATTCGCCATCCTAAACGCACACACGCCAAGGACAGACGCCAGCAAATACGCTCTGTTTCTACTGCCGCACCTACATTAACCTGTCACTCCTCTGAAACGCTTTTGCCAATATCCAATGCGAACCATCATATCCGGCGATCTTTTTCTACGGCCGATGTGTCTATTAAGCACGTCGAAAAACCCCCGGACACATGGTCGGAAAGCACTGGTTCTAGGAGTGTACCATCAGCACGTCGCAACGCGATGATGATAACATCCGAAGCATTTGCCAAAAATGGTATTATTCCACCGCCCTCTACTCAGGGCGCGCTACGCATGGGGCGCAACACAGCATCGGGGTACTTTGAAATAGCAAGTCCCGATAGTTCCTTAGCATCCACGCCCCTTCACGATCCAGCCATGTCTCCTAGCTATGACGAGCGTGAGGAGCTCATTGATAGAATTGCACAGATTCTAGAAAAGCAGGATTTTTTGATGCACCTGACCCGTGCTTGGCACTCCTTTGGATCTCCTGTACACCGGATGGAGTCAAATTTAATGGAGGTTACAAGATACCTTGATATCGAGGCCCACTTTTTCACCATCCCAGGGCTGACTCTGATCTCTTTTGGTGATCCCGATGCGCACTCATCTGAGACACACATTGTGCGTGCATCCAGTGGCTACGACATGTATCGACTTGAACAGGCAAACAACATTGCCTGGCGTCTACGTAAAGGTAATGCTACTGTACACGAATCTATCCGTGATATAGAGTCGCTAATGGCTGCTCCGCCTATTTATAACTGGTACCTGCGCATGCTCTTTTGCTTTATGCAATCCTTCTTTGTTTCCACTACGCTGTTTCGAGGTTCGTGGAAGGAGGCGGCAATTTCGGGAGCTATGGGCATGGTGGTAAGCATGTTTGAAACTTTCAGCTCAAACTACATCACCATTGGATATTTGCTGAATGTGATTCCGCCGATTATTGTTGCTCTGGTGGCTGCTCTACTGTCGGATCACATCTGCTTTTCGGCTGTGCCGATGGCTGCTAACATTAATCTGCTTCCTGGAATGGGACTGGCGCTAGCTATGCTGGAATTATCGTCTAGTAATTATATCTGTGGCGCTGTGAGGCTGATCTCCGCCACCATGTCTTCGTTTATGATCGGATGGGGGACTATTGTTGGGTACAATCTCGGTATGGCTATTCTCGGAAAGGAAGGCCAGAGCGCAGGCACCCTAAGCAACACAGAGTGCTCAGGGTTGACTATGCTCTGGTGGTTTTTGTTTGTTCCACTGAGCACCATTGGGTTTGGAGTGTGGTTCAAAGTCCATTGGTCAAAATGGCCTGCAATTGTGTTTGCTGCTGCCAGCGGCTTGGTTATCCAGACTTTCTGCGATCGGGTAGCTGTAATGACGCCCCTTTCTTCTGGTATTGCTTCGTTTGCTGTTGGCATGTTCAGCAATATCTACGGTCATTTCACCCACTCTACTTCCAATGCAAGCATTGTTTTTGTTGGAATTATTCAACTTGTTCCTGGAAGTACTGGCGTTAAATCATTTGTTTCCTTTTTATCCGCTGACTCGTCGGCTTCGTCACTCACTATGTCTATGTTATCGACAGCCATTAGCATTGCTGTTGGGTTGCTTTTGTCCAATAGCGCCTTGTATTCGGATATCAAGCGTTATAGGCTGGGATCGTTTTAATTCGGTTAGACATATTTTTTACACTCTTGGCGGTTTGTTTCTGTAAATAAGGCTGAGCCACCACATTATTTCTGGCAATTCTAATCATGAAACAAATGTGTCAAGGATTTGGCATTTTTATTCCTGCTTGATATGATAATCCGACAAAAGCTTAAAGCCGCTATTGATGGGCCTAGGATTTTTATATTAACAAAAACAGAGCCCTATTACATTATACAATTTTAAATACGTTATTGTCATTTCTTTAATCTGAACGCATCATTAAATCCATTAGTATTGTATATATGATAAACATGCACCAAATTTAAACTATTGCCAAAAAGCATGTCGAGCACATCATCTCTTGAGCAAGAAAAATGCAGCCAGTAGATAAACGATGGGGAGAAAACAAGAATGTTGACAAACAGCCTCCAGACACAGCACCAGGCTGGCTAGTTGTACTTGTTTTTTTTATTGCGTTGTTGATGCTTTCTCTGGGAACCTGTAACTCGTTTGGAGTTTATTTGAAAGAATATCATCTCTGCATTTTTCTCGCTGGTATGAGGTTACCATTGCAGTGAATAGAAAATCATCGCTCAGTTGCGTCTGGAATCGCTGTTTCAGGTGGTTCCATAGGTTGTCTGTGGCTGTCATTTGCATTGTGGGCCGCCGTCTTTCACTTTGGGTGGAAATAGTTACTCCGCATAAACGGTCTCCTGATTATTTTTGTCAGCGGCGCCTTTAGTCTACTTCTAAGGAAGCGTGTGTCAGTTTCAAAGCGCGAGAAAATCATCGACTTTTCAATTCCTAGGAATGTCAAATTCGTTCTCTGGCTCTCATGCACGCTTTTCGGAACAGGCGACTATTTTATTTCCTACCACTTTATGCCACCCTATATTGAAGTATAGGACCGGCCAAACAGCTGGGGTGCCAATATTTCCTCACTTTTAAATGCGGGTAGCATCATTGGACGTGTGACAATGGGACTTGTAGCGGATTATGTTGGCCCTCTCAACGCACTTTTTACAAGCACATTTTTTCAGTTCTTGCCGTTTTGGTAATGTGGCTGCCATTTAAAAACTTACAAGTGGTAATCGCGTCAGCGGTGATATTTGGATTCTTCAGTGGTAATGTTGTTTCTCAGGTTCCAGCAGTAGCAGCGAATTTGTTTAGAATTGGAAGACTTCCAAGTATTCTGGGACCGCTATATATTACATGTACTAGGGGCTTATTTGTATGTGCATCAGTAGGGGACGCGTTGCTCGACAGCCAAGGCGATGGGTCTGATTATACTGCTCATCATCTACGGTGGCCTCTTTTTCTTGGTATCCGCGTTTCTCATGCTGACCCTACACCTCTGGGTCGAACAAAATCCTGTAAAAAAAAAAAAAGAGTATAAACTTCGGTGGTTATGTAGATTTTATGTTGTGTTATCCATGCCAGATTATCAACTATGACATCATTAGATGTTCTAGACTGCACCAAATTGCCGACATTGCAATATATTCTGCTGACAGGGTTACAAGAGACAGATGTTACTATCGGCTCCCCGCATGAGGGTGGGTATTTGAAAATAGTGGGCTTTCCAACTTGGGATGCTTTTGCCGAACCTACGCTAAAACTTTTTAATTCTTTCATGCCTAGGCTTGTTTCTATTAGTAAAATTTTAGCACCTTGTATATATTTATTTGAGACAATATTTGGATTCTGAATAAGTAAAAGTTGTCTTAACCGCACTCACCCTTTGTCTGTAACTAAATAGTTTGAAGTTTCCATACTATAATATTCGAAATAATGACAAGCAGCCGTGATAGTTACACCATCGATAGCGAAGAGCAAAATAATTTTACTTTTAGCGACGAATCTAATATAAAAATAACACATGGCGCACAGAGAGAAAAGGAGGGCGATGAAAGTAGTGATAATAGTAATACCACTAATACTAGTTGGGAATGGTCCCGCAATGGCAACAGGTCGCTAAGGGACCTGATCAGCAGCGGAGTTTCTAATACCAGACGGTGCTTGAGTACAATGGTCAGCTCAGCAGCCGAACACATCCACAATATTGACCAACAGCCAGCCGGGCAAGTAGATTACGGAGAAATGCAAAGCAATATTGGCCATATTCGATTGCGGCCAGATCCAGCCTTAGCATTGGCTACTGGCAATATTAGCGAGATGCCTGAAGAGATAAATGACGAGGAGTCAATACCGGAATCAACAAGCCAACAGCACCGCCCTGGTCTTCTGTCGCAGTATATACGTCTAATACTTTTGGATAGAAGGCGCAGTCACAATACAACGCGCCGCCAGGGACGGGACCGTACAAATCCCAAAGAAAGGCAGACTAAAAATCACAAGCACAACCGATCATTACAACATAGCGAGCATGCTGGTGGCAAAGCGGAACAAGCGGGGGTAACTTGGAATGCTGGCGACAGCTATACAGATTATATTAATACGACAAACCAGCCAGAGGAGCCTGGTCCATCTCAGTGCAGCGAGGATGGCTTATGGCTTGACTATGAGGACCGACAGCAAATCACCAGACATTCGTCGCTTATAATGCGCCGGCGCACTAACAGGGTGCTTTTAGGACTATCTCGAGTATTGCAGCAGCCTTCGAGGACGCATTCACCAGCAACCAACAATCAAAGCGCAAGAAATGCTATAAGCTCGCATGCCTCTGGATTCTTCAGTAGTGTGCGGAGGAGTAGAGCTAATGCAACAAACCCAAATACAACGCCGCTTATAAATACACCTGGTGTGCCATTCCGTCATCTTAGTGAGGCACTACCATGGGCGTATTCACAAAGGCAGATAGCGCCTACATCTGTATGTAACACACCACAAGCGGATACGCGACGGCCAAGCATCTCATCGGTAGTCGGGGACGTAAGCACAATACCTGGCGTCAGTGTAGATAACAGTGCTATTGATGAAAGTCTGATAAAGCTTTGCCATGGAGTTACTCCAAACGGACTCGATTATACTGCCGGCCAGTCGGGAGAGCAACAGAGTATCTTGCATGCGATCGACTTGCTTTTATTGTACCAACGCTTTCTGGTACTTATTACCAAAGCATTAATGATGTATGGCTCGCCTCTTCATCATCTTGAGAGCAATCTGATGCGAACGGCAAGGCTACTAGATCTGGAATTATCTGCATCTGCAATGCCTGGATTGGTGCTCCTGTCATTTGAGGATTCTCTAACGCACACCTCTGAGACTAAAATAATCAGATGTGCCAGTGGGTGGGACATGCATCGGCTGGACCAGACAAACCAGCTGCTACGACGGGTTGTGTATTATGATATCGAGGTCAAGGAGGCTATCACAGAGCTAGAGACAATTATAACAGCCGCACCAATCTACGCTTGGTATTGGCAAGTGCTAAATTGGGGTGCTTCATCATGGTCACTTTGTCTTCTCTGTTTCGGTGGGTCGTGGGCAGATTCGGGAATATCGCTTGTTCTTGGACTTATTGCTGGGGCTATGAGCCTGGCAGCAGGAAAGTTCAGTGGATACACCAACTTTTTCGAGATATCCGTATCCATTGTAGCAGGCGTTTTAAGCGCAGCATTGTCCAAGTGGGGCTGCTTTGGCGCAATATCGCTGTCTGCAACCGTTGTATTGCTTCCAGGGCTAGTGATGGCCACTGGTGTAATTGAATTGTCGTCGCGACACATGGTTGCTGGAACTGTACGCGTGTTTTACGCGTTGCTACTTGCATTTGTCATCTCCTACGGATTACTTATTGGAGTGGAGATTTATAACAAGATTGCTGGTAACCAGCTGCTTGATGGCGCCCAAATGGATCTAGGACAATGCAAGCCGCTGACAAGATGGAGTTGGTTTGGGTTGTTCCCTGTGGCAATTGTCAACGTTGCCGTGTTGGTAAATATCCACTGGCGACACTGGATTAGCGTTATAGTGATTGCTGGTGCCAGCTATGGCACGTTCTGGCTTTTCAGGTTCTACCTGGAGCTGAACGATCTGGCAACCGTAGCAGCATCCTTTGTGCTGGGAATGGTGGCAAACATTTGGAGCAAGTTTACAGGTCAAACAGCGTATATGATTCTACTACCGGGTGAGATGTTTCTGGTGCCTGGAAGTATTGGTGTGCGCGGGTTCACCTCAATGCTGAGTCGGGAAGAGGGTGCGAAGGGACTGGGATTAGCGCTACAGATGATTACAACCTGTCTGGGAATCATGGTCGGGCTGTTTGCAAGCACTTTTCTGGTTTATCCGCGAGGCAAACAGTATTCGGCCCTACTAACTGTCTAGATGACTTGAGTTCTGATAAATACATGTCCAAGTGGACCTGCTATATTTCTGAGGCATAAATATTAGAAGCAGAAGATAGAGTCAATCTGTTCATCGATACCTTCAAAATTTCAGACTTTCAGAATTACTAACGTGCGCTAATACCCATATTGCTGCGTTCAATATTCTCGGGGTGATTGTTGATCAACTGCACCAGAAACCCTGGAAATATGCAATATTTTATGCGTCAGCGCTTTTTTCATCTTTTTTTTTGCATTGTCAAGTAACTAACACTGTACCAAATATAATACAATTTTCCACGATGGGTAGTCGGAGACTGAATATCTGTATGGTCTCAGACTTCTTCTATCCAGCGATGGGAGGAGTGGAGAGTCATCTCTATAACAACTCACAGTGTCTTATGCAGCGCGGCCACAAAGTAGTTATAATCACCCATTCGCACGGCAAGCGGCAGGGCGTGCGATACTTGGCGGGAGGGCTAAAGGTGTACTATGTGCCAGCAGTGATAGTATACAGCAATGCCTCACTTCCAACATTCTTTTGTACATTTCCGATATTTCGACAGATATTTATCCGCGAACAAATTGACATTGTACATGGACACCAGGCGTTCTCAACATTCTGCCATGAGGCAATTCTTCACGCACGGTCAATGGGGTTGAAGGCAGTTTTCACGGATCATTCGCTATTGGGATTTGCAGATGCATCGGGAATACTGCTGAACAAGTTGCTAAAGTTTACACTGTCGGATGTACAACATGCCATATGCGTATCACACACAAGTAAGGAGAACACAGTGCTACGTGCAGCACTTGATCCGCAGCAGGTTAGTGTTATTCCTAATGCTATTATAGCCGAGCAGTTTAAACCCGAGCCGAGTGCGCGAGATCCATCATGGATTACAATTGTTGTGCTTAGCCGACTGGTATATCGTAAGGGGATTGATCTGCTTGTTGCAGCAATGCCACGGATCTGTCAGCGCTGTCCGCGAGTGCGGTTTATTATTGGCGGCGATGGACCGAAGCGCATTGATCTGGAACAGATGCGTGAACGCTACATGCTTCAGGATCGGGTGGAGCTGCTAGGCTCAGTTAAAGCAGTGGATGTGCGGCGGGTGCTGGTGAGGGGCGACATATTCCTTAATACTAGTCTGACGGAGGCATTCTGTATAGCCATTGTGGAGGCGGCATCGTGTGGTCTGCTGGTGGTTAGCACAAAGGTGGGAGGGATTCCCGAAGTATTGCCGCGGTACATGGTTACATTTGCAGCACCAGAGGAAGATGAAGTAGTCGAGGCGCTACTGGAGGCAATTGATCGAGTAGGGGATCGACCCAATCACCCAGAACTGTCGCCAGAGCGATTCCACAACCAAGTGAAAAAGATGTACTCATGGCATAATGTTGCAGAACGCACAGAGCTGGTTTACTACAAGATAGCAGATATCGAGGAGCCGCCACTAATAGAGCGTCTTCGCAGGTACTACGGTTGCGGGCTAGTCGCCGGCAAGCTGTTCTGTCTTATAGCAGCAGTAGATTTCCTGATTGGCGTCGTGCTGGCGTGGATGTGGCCCAAGTGCGAGATTGAGATAGCACAGCAGTTTTCACATGACAAGTACCAACTTGTAATCAACCAAAACCAGGCCATGTGTGATCAACAGAAACAACAAACACAGCGCACGTCCTCCACTCTTTCTTGACGTGTTTCTCCCTTTCTTGATATTTTTTCTTCTTCTTTTCTTATTCTAGAGCAAATGTAATATACAATTTTTTTTTTCCTTCATTCTCCAACAAACAAAAAGGTAACAAGGAATGTACTGGCGTATAAATTGTACAGAGCATCTCTCGCTGGACCTTCAAATAGACACAAAACCGACAGAAGACGAGCGTGGCAAAAGCAATGGCAATGTAAAACAGCACGGACGACGACCGCGGAGCATTACATACAGCGATGGAGCACGGCCCAGAGTAGACAGGCCCTCGCCCAAGCAGGAGCACATCCCACTAGCAGCCAGCGACAGCACTGCAACAACTATTGTGCGGTGGGCATACTCGCCAGATAGACGGCTGTTGGCAGGGATAACACGACAGAGTGTAAATCTATGGCTGCTCCGGCCATTTGTTCTGCTTAGTAGACTTGTGTACGATGAGGTTGATGAGTTTGGGCATATGGTGGATGTTATCTGGGAGGACGCCGAGAGCGGGCGGAGCAATGAGGATGCCACACGATGCGGAACGCTGTTTGTTCTGCTGTCAATGGGATTTATGTACGAGATTGCGGTGAACAGACGTGGGGTAATTCTGGAGTACCAGTTTACAACACAGCACTTCTTTGCGCGCGGACCAGGAGAAGGCGACGGGGTTCAGGGATTTGGGCTTGTGCAACGACGCACATACAGACTGCCAGTAGGCGGTGGGCCAGCGATATGCGCAACAGCAGCAGGATCCAACTTTGCAATTGCAGCGGCACAATCGCAAGTGTATCGGCTGACATGGGCAGGCGCGCTGGCTTCGGCAACAGCGGTGGCAGATATACACGATAATCCACTAGCACAGATTCAGCAGATTGAGTGCATCTGCGACAGGAAAGGGCGGCGGCGACAGGAACTGTATTTGTTCAGTGACGGGGCCGTGCGGGCACTGGAGTTTGTAGACAGCGTATGCGTCAGCTCACAGCTGCTGGATGGCACAGGCCCTGCGCTCAGGGGCACAGTGATTGCATGCAGCAGTGTCAGCAACATGGTCGCGGTAGGCACAGCCAACGGAGAGGTGCTTGTGTATGCAACGCGTAAGTTGGAGCGCATGGAGCGACTGGGGTTTGGGCACGGTGATATGGCGCAAGTGACGGCGATCGAGTGGACAGCGGATGGATCGGCGTTTGCATGCGGGTACTCGACGGGACATGTGGTTGTGTGGACGGCGCTGGGATATGAGCTGACTGCAACGCGGCTGCGCGGCCGGCATGGGACGGAGCAGGTGCGGCCGACGTTTATGGGATGGGTTGCAGGGGCAACGCGGCTGGTAGTGGTTGGTGCAGATGAGCAGCACAGGCAGCAGGGCGACGCGCTGCCATTTGCACGGGCAGCGCTGAACACAGTAGCTTGCGAGGGCAACGCAAAGCGCGTGTGTCTATTTTCAGACGACAAAGTTCTTGTGCACCGCGGCGCATTGGCGGCAGGAGCGCGGCAGCCAGAGCTGCAATGGCTGGTGGCACACGTCCCGCCGGGTTACGTGGCCAGTCATTGGCCGCTACGCTATGTAGCCGTGGACGACGAAGGCCAACATGTAGCTGTGGCAGGGCAGCGCGGCGTTGCATACTACAGTGTCACTGCGGGACGGTGGCGGCTGTTTCGCAGTACGCAGCAAGAGGCGGCGCTTGTGTGTACTGGCGGGCTGCTATGGTACCGCGAGTATCTGGTAGTAGCGTGCACAGGTGCCAATGCAGATTCCCGTGACTCAGCATGTGTGGCATTCTATCGGCGTGGGCGGATGCTGGAGGCGCCAGTGGCACTGGTGGAACTCACGTCAGCGGCGACAGTGATGAGTTGCCACGGATCCACGCTTCTGGTGCTGTGCGCAAATGGCGTGGTCAACCAATATGTTATTTTTGACGACGTGGACTTTCTGCAAGTGTCATTCCGACGCGCATTGGACGTGAACACGGCTATTGCGGATGTACGATGCGTGCGGTCGCTGCAATGGGTGCCCAGTGCCCAGTTCGACCACCACGCCTCACTTCTGGTGCATGAGGGCACGGCGCTGCACTTGATCGAGGAGGCAGCAGACGACGAGGGTCGATGCGAGCATGTGTGTGACGTCAGCACCCGCGTGGAGACAATGTTCAGCAGCGGCGTGAACTTTGGCAATATGCATTCGACTATATGGTGGTTCGGCGGAACACAGCTCACAGCAGCGCTGGTGGGGCTGGAGGAGTTTATGGGCGGCGGCACTGGGGCTCTGGTAGGCACTGGTCGCCAAGAGCTGCGGATGCGGCCAGAGTTCTTTCCGATGGCGGTGGCGGCCGACCAGGGCATGGTGGTGGGTGTGGACCAGGACTGGACGTTGGAAGACCACGCCGTGGCAGGGTTGGCACGTCTGCCAGTGCGGGCCAAGCTGTACCTGCCCAGCATCCTCGGGCGCATGCTACGCGGCAGTGGCGAGCAGGACGCGCTGCTGTATGCAGCGTGTTTCGAGCACCTCGAGTTCTTCGCGCATGCCATGGAGATGCTGCTACACGACGCACTGGTTGGCGAGACCGACGATGTGCTGCCACGCACCGTCCGGCTACTAGAGAACTTTGCGGACTTTCACGCGATAGTTGTGCATTGTGCGCGCAAAACAGAAGCGGCATTTTGGCCTCGTCTGTTTGCATGTCTTGGCGGCCCAGAGCACTTCTTTCGGCGCTGCCTTGCTGCTGCTCATATCGACACTGCCACCCAGTGTCTGATCATCCTTCACACACTGTGTCCGGCTGCTACTTGCGTGCCCAATATTCTGGCTCTACTGGTGCGTGTCGTTGATGCGCAAAACTCGCGTTTGGCAGAGGAGATCCTGCGATTTCTGCGCATGACTGCCAAGTCTGATAGTGCTATTGCTACGCTTTATGCGCGCATCAGTGGCTCCGTATCTGTTTCATCGGATAATTCAAATGGTGCTAAGGAAGTGCCAGTTTGCTCTGCCAGCCCCGCTGCCATCACTACTGAATGCGCTGGTTTCAGCTGTAGTTTGTAAAAGTATTGGAGTTTAGAAAATACTTTTTTTTGGGCGGAACTTGTTATTGCAGGTTTGTGCCATTGAGGCAGTGCGTTTGCGTTGTGGGCGGGATGTTGTTTGCGCACAGGTGGGGGTAGGAAACAACTAATAGCAATTACTCCTGTCCTGGGACATGGGTAGTAGTGGCAGTCAACAATACTACCAGTGACAGCCAAAGAGCCTCAACATCTGCGGGTCTGGCTTGTATTTGTTTTACTTGACAGGCAATACTCTTTAACGAGTCCATATGCCCCTTTAGTATTAAGATACAGCCAGAATAAGGCAGCATATCTATCCACAGGACAAAACATCTGACAAACACAAACGGACTATCACGTAATAAATATACTCACTACATGCTCCTCTCTAAATAAAAGTGGATAGATGTTATAATCTTTATGTAACTTCTATAAAAATACTAGCAGGATCCCTGAGAAATCCAAACGCGGGAATAAAAATGCTCTTGCAGCAACTACGGCCTCGCCGTACCAGAAAATCTGCTCGGACAGTGTCTGCGATTGCCGGCCCAAGTAATCCACAGGCCAAGCGCTCTGTATCCGATAGAGAGGATGAGCGACCACTACTCTTAAGATACATGCAGGATAATCCGTCTACACAACGGAGCAGGGTTAGCAAATGCAAAGAGTCGGACTTTTAATGTAATGCTCTTATCCACAGCATTTTATAGAATATCGAAACTGCTCTGCGTCTTGGCAGAACACGATTCTTTTGAAATATGCTTTCTATGCTGTGCCGCTGAAGTACGAGTACTTGAGAATTAAATGAATATGTGGCGGATGTATTTAACCACTAGTGTGCAATTGATACTAATACGCAATGTTTTTCTGACGTTTCATTTTCTCCACTGCCAACGCCAACCACACTGCCAACG